>JAOTNS010000210.1:0-171345 GCA_028476615.1 Culter alburnus
GCTCTGTGAATAGAGACAAAAAGTTTAGCCACATTAGCCATACAGTAGGTGTAAAAACCCACACAAACATTCACAATATATAATGTGGTACTTGCATGTTCTGAATATGAATTTGGATCACAAACAGTTGGTATTAATCCTTTTTGGGAATTTTATTCACTGCATGAGATTCTTCAGACTCCAGTTGTTGTTGCTGGAGAATCCAAACTAGCACAAGCTAAAGGTTACACACTCTTGAAAAGGGAGTGAAAGCAGCTGATCATTTGTATTTAAAGAGACACATGAAAACACCTGTTTTTGCTCACACCCAAATAAACATACTATAATAAAATAATCCCTGGGATTAGGTCTGGGCGATATATCGCATGCGATTGTCATTCGCATTTCATCAGTAAAGCCGGTTCCCTGATTACCGCTAAATCGCCATCACCTGCTTTCAAATGGAGCGGCATTTAATAGACAGAACCGTAGTTGACTGACAAGCTACGCAGTATCGCGTTCATTATCGAAGGCGATTCATCTGCGATTGAACGTGATATTGCGTGGCTTGTCAGTGATGTACGGTTCTGTCTATTAAATGCCACTCTATTGAAAGCAGGTGATGGCGATTTAGCGGTAATCAGGGAACCGGCTTTACTGACGAAATGCACGTGACAATCACATGCGATATATCGCCCAGCCCTGCCTGGGATATTTTGAATTGAAACTTCACAGACACATTCTTTTATTACAGCTTGTAAAAAGGGGGATAATATGTCCGCTTTAAGGCCAACTCACACCACACAGATTAATGCCAACAAAACCCAACAATCAAGCTGGCCATTAGATTTAGAGATTTATGAAAATAACTGCCCCAACAGACACCAACAAACGCTGACTGAACATGTTGAGACAGGAGAAAACAAATCCCAACAAACACCAAAAGACTTGATGCATTTGTTGGTGTTTGTCTGAGTGGTGTGAATTGGCCTTTAAAAGCTTTAAAATATTTAATGTTTAAAATGATCTAACCTGTTTGACGGTAAAGATCTCTCTTCCTCTGCCTGATGCTCACATAAAGAGTCTCAATTGTCTTCTGGAGTCCCTGTTGACTGCTTGCATTCTCCTTACTTGTTGCTAAATTATTGATAAGATATGCTTTTACAATAGAAATAAACATGTACATTATGATTACATCAGAGGTATAAGGATGAGGCTTAAATTTAAAAAAAGTAGAAACAAAAGTCACACAACACTACAGTCAAGTTCTGTTACTGAAAGGGTTAAAACAATAAGTACAGTGCTAAAATAATCTAAAATATGCCTACCTGTATCAGCCCACTGCTGGATTTCACTGGTCCAGTCTTTAAGCGTGTCATCTGTTACTGCAAACTCTGTCTTCAGTGCATCAAGGTTTAGGGACTCTCCTGAATTTGTGCTTTTGTCTAATGAACAATACCATAAAGTGCATTTGTTAAAAGAAAAACTAATGACAGATGCATACATGATTATTGACCCTTTTCAAATGGAAAAACAGGATATACATTTTTTTTTTTTTATTAATACATAAAGTTGGTCTTGGAATTCACAGTTTTGACTTTATAGTTGCCACTTGCCTACTGAACCACAGCAAATACTACAGCAAAATTAAACACTAAAAGACTACAGCTGTCACCTGTAAAAGAGGAAAGCAATTTAGAAACATACCTTTATTAATCTTCGGGACAGCACGTTTGCAAGGTTGTCAATTTTGCGTTGATTCCATGCCATGGCCTGGATAGTAATCATGTCTGTCCTAGCTAAACAATGTAAAATAATATAAATAATCGATAGCTCCCATTAATGTGCATACTATTTTTTCCATTTTGGTTTGTTTAAAGACTGATATGAAAATGATGTTGGACTTGCATTAACACCTCTAGGGATGATCAAGTGTGGTAAAAGTTTAATACTAATGCCATTTAAAATGATGGAGTCCATTAGGTAACTTTGCATTGAATATGTTTGTAGTTATGCACTTACCTCCTTTGGTCATGTATTTACTGCATATAGCAGTTCTCGACAAGAAGCTGTTTACTTGTTCCACTCTTCACCCAAGGTGGTGCCTGCTCCTTCTTGGTTTCGGCCACCCCACTTAATCTTGTGCACGGAGATCAAATATTTAACAAATAAAACAACCACATCTTTTAGAATATACACACAAATTCACAATTACTGATCATAAATACACAAGTCACAAATTTCATGTTCTGGAAAACATTTTTGAGTGGGCCTTTGCATGCATCACTGACAGGAATGGCTTCATGTGCAGGAGAGGAGAAAGCTCTGGACAATCATAAACTCTCTGCAGGTATGGCCAGTACTTGCATATTACATCAGTGCACATGAACTGAACATTCCTTGGCGTCAGCTCCTTTTGGAGAAACAACGGATATGCAAATATTTCCCCCCTCATCATGTTCAGACTTCTCAGCAGCACACCATGCCGACAGACAGCCACCTCCATCCCCTCCTCATCCAGCTTGTTGATTTTCTTTGGGATGGACTCCCGTGCTGCAGTCCACTGACTAGATCCACACCTTTTCCTGGACTATCAAGAGGAGAAAGAAATGTGATGATCCAACAACACTGTATTAAATTATGTTTGTGGATAAATGTCTAAGGAAATAAGTGGGGTGAAAAAACCCAACAGACAAACATTTCAAATGACCACACGTTGAATTTTTTGCATTCCTGCAAGCCATGCGAGATAGAAAGATATGACAATTCAATGCATTGGACTTAATTTTGCTATTGTGTTTACATGAATATGTCCATTGCTATTTTTTGTTCAGGAAATACAATTTTTGAAAGCACTGACAAAACTGTTTGTCTTCTTATTAATGTAGGAACTTGGAAACATCATCATCACAGACAACCCTTGAACAGACCATGATCTTCAGCCCTTGAATATAATTACATAACTAATGAAAGCTAATTGGCATTAAATATTATTTTAATGCTTTTCACAGTGTTATAGAATTTCTCCTACCCTCTTTTGAAGCGATACAATTTCCTGTTACCATCGACTGACACAGCAAGCATAAATGGAGAACAGGCTGGACAGTCAAACACTTTCAGTCCACAGAGCTGATCAATTTCGAACTGGCAAATTCGAAAAAATCTTTGAAAAGCATCTGTGCAGATCTTTCCATCCTGTAAAATAACACACAAAAAAAACATAAACCTAAGAAAGCTCACTCCCAAACATGAAGAAAAAAAAAATGATTCAGTAGTTCATTCAATTAATACTCGGCCAAAGAACTCCGTCCGCTGTTCCAATAAACTGATGAAGGACTGTCTAGAAAGTCCAGGAGCAGTCAATTTCATGTGGTCATATGACACAAACACATCAATTTTGTACAGCGTTTCACAGCTTGCTGTGGCAGGCCAGTAACCAGACTTGATCAGTTGTGGGATGCTGGTCGTTCTGCTCATATGGCATGTCGAGCATGTGAAGGTTGGCAAGCTGACATTGTAGCGACCTATTGAAATAATAACAAAATAGTATCTGGTATAAAAACAAAATCAATAAAATATCTATATTTTTTTATAAATACACTGAACTCACCATCAATTCCAATGAGAATAGCCTTTTTACCTCCTGACACCACAATGGTATCAGTGGCACAGCTGCAAATTTGATCAGGTGTCTCTAGAGGCAAAAGGCAATCTGGAAAAAAAAAAAAAAAAAGTAAGGCTAGAAAATTCAACCTTTACCAAAAATACCATAGCTGCGTTATTATTATGATTACATGGAAATTCACATGATAGATTAACATGAAGGTATTATAAATTCTAAAACAACTGAATTACATGCCTTTTTCCTCAAAATGGAATTGGCCGTCAATATCCACCTTCACCAAAGTAGACGGGGATATGGCCCGAAAGAATCCCTCTACATCTGTCTCTCGGTTGTGCAGTTTCCTTTCATGGGCCAAAATATCGCAGTCTGCACAGTATAGCTGTTTAGGAACACAGTCTTTACAGCGGATAACAGATCGCTTCAGTTGGCAGTGCTGGCACGGTCTGATATCCGTGTACTCAGCTGTTAATAAAGATTCCACCATCTCTGGCCTCAAAGCTGCCCACTTCTCTTTAGCCTGGGCCATGCGAACTGACCATGTGTTTGAGGAGTCGGATTTGAGCACTGAATGTCTCCAGTATCAGCCAACAGATCCTCTACCTCTTGATGAAGAGTTTCTGAATTAGAAAAAAACTAAAGTAATTATAGTGTTCATGGCAGTTGGTTAGACTGATCATTACAAAGCAGTGATTATACTGAGAACTCTTTAAACAATACAAACATACACACCTATATCTTCAACTGCTGGCCAAACAGTGTGAGAAGGCTGTGACGGAATTTCACCTAAGAACAATGAAACAAGAAAAAGTCACTAATAACTCTGCATGACTAGTTATTTTGAAAAGTGTTGATGTCATTACTTACCATGATCAGTGTCTACTTGCCCAGACTCCAAAGATGATGACATAGCTGGACTGTTAATCGTTGTAGCTAAAAAACAGATTAAGATTAATAGAAACATACAGAACAGACAAATTATGATGCTACTCATTATGAGAGGAGAAAAAGTATAAGCTGCAAGAATACATTGTGCAAAAATATAACAAACGTACCTTTGGAAATGTTTGCCTTGGTAAGTTTTGGCCTTCTCCGTTTTGGCACAAGATGCCCAAACTCATCCCTCTCTACAAACGAGACTGGTCTGAGACGAGCGCTACAGGCTTGTTTGGTCTTCTTTTTCAGCTAGAAAAAAAGGACTTATTTTTCTTTTGTAAATTCATGTTGAAACAAAATGCTTCAACATGAATGATCGTAAGCTAGGTCTTTTAAATGTATTAACAGATAAAAATACAGCAAATTAATTTGAATTAATAAGTAATTAAATGAAAACAAAACAAAAAATTTAAATGAAATGTATTCATCATTACTGGTGGAGGGTTGAAGGTTTGTAGAATTTCTTCAGCCTCCTTGGTAGCTGCTTCAAGTGCAGCACTGGCAGCTTTGAGTTCAAGTTCCCTTGTAATAATTGCAGCTTCCTGACATAATTGGTCAAAACCTGAGTTTTGACAAGATGCCATATTGAAGAAGAGAAAGAAAGAGAAAATAATCAAAGAAAAGTCTAAAGGCAGAGAGACGAAGGAAGAGAAGAGGGATGGATGGAGGGAGGGAGGAAGAGAAGAAGGATGGAGGGGGAAAGAGTCGCGGTGTATGTGTGTGTGTGAGAGTGTGTGTGTGCGTGTGTGTGTGATTGAGAGAGAGAGTGAGTGAGTGAGTGAGAGAGTGAGTGAGTGTCAGAGAGAGAGTGAGTGAGTGAGTGAGTGAGAGAGAGAGAGTGAGAGAGAGTGAGTGAGTGAGTGACAGAGAGAGAGAGAGCTTATCCAAGAGATGGCTCTTAAAAGCCGTTGGGTTGATGTGTGGTAGAAATCTAATGTTATATGAAGGAGTAGTGTGGGATCTGAAGTAACTGCAAGATAGAAAAAGAAATGCTGAATTAGAATTTTTGCATATTAAATAAAATGAATTAACAGCATAAATAACAAGGACTAAACATAAATAAATGCTTGTGCTTTAGTTACAGATTAGCACAGTAGAATAACAGTAACTATGGTAAAAGCATGGTAAGCATTGCCATTATTGAGCTAAAACTACAAAATAGTAATAGAAGTACAGTAGTGGCCACTACTTCTAATATTCCACCAATATATGAACATAATAAACTGATCGAAGCTAGCTAACGCTAACGCGGTTAATCACCCTAGCTAGCGATATATGTTCAACTTTTTGGAACAAAACATGGTAAGAGAAGGCAGATTAAATCCAGCGAGCATTATGGGCCGATTTGATTCATAAATAACATATAATGGACTTATATAGAACATTATAAAAGGAGATTAGGACAGCATATGACAGACTACTTACCGAGATGTGGCACGTGTAACTGCTGTTTAATATCGCGATGCTTTCCAATCGAGAGTATTCAACGCGAACAAGAAATCGTACTATACAGTACGATTTAACCACGTAATTAAATCGTGCGAATTAGTACGAATTCGCCTTGACGAGGTTGTTTTAAATGCAAGGAACAAATCGTACGAATTCGTACGACCCAGCTCGTACGAATTCGTACGATTTAGCCACTTGGTTAATTCGTACGAATTAGTACGAATTCGCCGTGAGATAGGGTTGCAAATACCCACTGGCTTGTTTTCTTTTTCCAGACAAGATATTGACCAACACAAGTTTTTATAATTCTTACACATTTTGTTCATCATGATAATCTTCAGAAATAAACACAACTTTTGAAGCCTAAATATAATCGCCAGAAGTAGAATTCTAAACGTAGGCTATAAATGACCTACACTGTAAAAAATGACCGTGATTTTAACAGTAAAAGACTGTAAAAATGCTGCGGTGAAAAACTGTGATGGTTTACAGAAAGTTTCCGTACTATATACGGTGAATAACTGCATTAGATCTAATGGTACATTAATGTAATTTACGGTAAAATACCGTTAAATTAACAGTTTTTGGAAGTGAAAAATAACAATTCATTGTAAAATTACAGTGAATAACCGTATATTGACATTCCCACAATTCCCTGCGTGATACTTCACATTTGATATATTTTCGTTGAAATAACTCTGTTTCTTCTTAGTTTTTCTCATTTTTTTCTAATCAGTTATGTACATTAGGGTTTTATGTTACATCTAATGTTGTTAAATTAATGTTTATTGCATTTTTAAAATTTCATGCATGTTACCATGATGGTGTTTAGTGTGTGTGTGAATGACACTGTGTGCACCTTCTATATATTAGTATTGTTCTCCTCAGCTTGTGGAAAAGTTGCTTGTGATGAACTTGATTCATCATGTGACTCTCATCACCACTGTGTTTGGTGACTGTCAGTGTATTATAAAGGTACAAAACAGATATTAGTACTTCATTAGGTTGGTAAATTAACATTATATCAGTTAATGAAATACGTTATTTTACCGTAAATTTAACAGATTTAAAATGTAAAATTCACATGTAACTCCGTAAGTATGTTTACGGTTTGATGTCATTTTTACAGTATTGTTCTGGTAACCACAGCTGCCGGTATTTTTCCGTAGAAACAACGGGATTTTTTTTACAGTGTACACCACGGTCGCATGACTCTAACATTACCACTCTTACAGTCTTTATATACATGTATATAAATATTTTCCTACAGTGTTTCACCAAGTGCTCTGATTTCTGAAGATAGTATTTTGACAGAGACAGAATTAATGACAATACAGTATTCTTTAACTGAAATACGCAGTTCATTAATACTCAAAGGTGGACCATTTGAATTCAATAGCTGACCAACTAATAATATGTAGTTTTTTGGTCCCCATGAGGAAAACAAAATCATATTTTATTAATTTTGTGAAAAATGCAGAAAGTTTTCTGTTACGGGTTTAGGGGTAGGATATAATATACAGTTTTTTACAATATAAAAATCATTCATGTCTATGGAATGTCCCCATAAAACATAAAATCCCAACATTGTGTGTGTGTGTGTGTGTGTGTGTGTGTGTGTGGTGTGTGTGTGTGTGTCACGCTTATGTTGCTACTACCATGGTTTTAAATCACAGGGTGTGTTGGAAAGGATAGGTTATTGCCAGATTGGTTATCAGACTGAACAGAGAGAGAGAGAGAGAGAGAGAGAGAGAGAGAGAGAGAGGCCAAGGCAGTGTGTCTCCAGGCTCTTTTCTCTTCAGACACAGCGTCTACCATGAGTGAGCCACCATTTAAACCAAAATAGCTCTGAACATGGCAAAGCCCTCTTATTTAAAACCTCAGCAGACCACTGTAACAATGAAACACTGGAGTACACACACACACTTGTATATATGGTTTATGGGGAATCTCCATAGATGTAATGGTTTTTATACTGTACAAACCGTATATTCTATCCCCCTACACTAAACCTACCCATCACAGAAAACTGTCTGCATTTTTTGAATTTCAAAAAAACACAGTTTAGTATGTTTTTTAAGCCATTTGGTTTACAAGGACACAGGAAGTTAACCATGTTTAACCATGTTTACGTTGTAATACCCTTGTTATTATACACATCTGTGTCCTCATAAACCATATATATACAAGAACACACACAATATGGACTCACTACTGTGTAATTCATTTCAATTCATCCTTTTAAAGGTCTATTAAATCAATCGGTTCAAATCCGGTACACTGAGTATCAGCCTTCTGCTAATGATAATAATCATTAAAGGGTGGCCTGTTGAGGAACTGGTCAGAGCATGCAATAAATCATAGTGTGGCACTGCCAGGAAGTAAAATAAACAAGACAACGGCATTCTTTAAATGCAAACAAGTGAATGAGCTGAACAGGATGACTGAAGGAACAGCACAGCGAACTTGAGACAGACAGACAGACAGACACTGACACAACACAGAGCTCCTAAAAAATAATAATAATAAATGACCTGCTAAAAAAGTAAATGGACTCCAACTTTGTAGGGTTAGATGGAGGCTTTTACATTAAATGCTAAATATTATGTGTATCAGTCGTATCAGATTCTAAAAGACCTGCAGTAGATACACTTAATCATAAGTGATAAGTCGAAAGGAGCAGGACGGGCGGCTGTGGTGATGGGATTGGTTTAATGAGATGTTTGTATCCATGTTCGGTGTCTTTCTCTTGTCCTTGTTGAAAGGCTTTTTGTCTCCATGTTCGGCCTGCCCCATTACCTCCGCCTCTCAAGTGGAATAGAGAATTTATCATCCTTAGCAAGCATCAACGTGGTATGAGACACAAAGCAATTGAGGATGGCAAGAAGGAAGAGAGAGGGAAAGATGGCTTAATGTATAGTTTAATGAGCTTAGTCTTTCATTTCCTCCCATGCTGCCAGTCATCAGTCAGGTGGTTGGCTATAGATAGTGAGTGGTCTGACTTTCAAACTAATATGAGCCATGATACTGTGCCGACTGCAACGGAATGGCTGACTGTGTGTGATTGGAAACAAGTGCAAGCTTATAAACAATATTCTGTAATTCAGACCACCTCCTCATAGACCTTTTTCTTTCCCTGTAATATATATACAAGATATATAAGATATAAATAAGATATAATCTTGATGTATGGTTTGTTAGGACAATATTTAGCTGAGATACAGCTATTTGAAAATCTGGAATCTGAGGGTGCAAAAAAATCTAAATATTGAAATGAAGTCCTTAGCAATGCATATCCACTCACAAAATACATTTTTGATATATTACAGTAGGAAATTTACAAAATATCTTCAATATGATCTTTACTTAATATCCTAATGATGTTGACATAAAAGAAAAATCGATAATTTTTGACCCATATAATGTATGTTGGCTATTGTTACAAATATACCCCTGCGACTTATGACTGGTTTTGTGGTCCAGGGTCACACAACACACATATATATATATAGTAACACAGTTGTTCAACAAAACTTTAATTCAAAATAAACAAATACAAAATGAAAGTAATGCCGTCAGACCCTCACAGACGTCTGCCGGCCACACAAACGAAATAAAACATAAAATAAAGTCCAGGCCTGGTCCTCTCTCATCCTTCACTGTCGTCGCTCCTCCTTTTATGCTTCCGGAGCTCCTCCGTGAGAGACACGAGTCCAGTGCGACTCGCAGGTGAAGATCGTTAACACTCGCGTCACCGGCCTTGCGCCGTTCTCTCATGGCTCTCGCCCGCCCTGCTCGTCATATATATATATATATATATATATATAATACAAACAAACAAAAAACATACATACATACACTGTATTTCAATATATCAGTCATGATGTTTAGGGCTCATGTGATTGGCTCAAAACTACCCGGCTGCATAACTGAGTGCCCATGAGCAAACATGGCAGATTTCATATTGAATACTTCCGGGCATTTGGGAATGTGTGATTGATGAACTTCAAGGCTGAATGAATTCAGATGAGCCTAACGCAATTAAACACACACATAAAAATGCCAATGTTAGTGAGAAAATGCATTTAATCGTTGGCATGAATATCTACTCTGAAGCCAGCTGTTATTTTTAGCCAGAATGCAAGGCAGCTAATTCACAGATGTTGAGTTTGGAAGCAGCTTCCAATCACGACTAAAAACAAAAATTAAGATCAAAACGTGACTTGTTTATGAGCCAGCACAGGCTGTTTCTTGCTCTGGCCGGGGAAACAGTTAGGGACCGAGCTAAATTTAATTTGGTGTTACAATGAATTTGGCTGAACAATGTTATTTACAGAATGGAAGCAAATGAAACATCCCTGCTGCTCTAATCTTCACATGCAACCTGGTGTAGTTACAACACATCATGTAGACATAATAAATAGCCAGTCAATTTAATTTAATTACATATATGCATTTGGCAGACACTTTTTTTCCAAAGCGACCTATTTTTTTTAATCCTTGCATGTCTCATTTTTTTCTGTTTATGGTGAAGCAGCGTTACAGCAAAAGTCCGTGGTTGCTTGTACCGTAAAATTGTCTGCAGAGACACAGTAGTGTTGAAAAGATAACGTCATCCCCGTAAGGTGTTACAAAGAAAATTGCAGACAGGCTCCAAAGGGAACGGTGCGTTCTGATATTTGACAGTGACTGACAGAGGAAATAAGGGGGAGGGGGGTGTGCACACAGGACTGGAGAATGCAGCTGCTAATGGGACCGCCGCAGCACCTCTGCGTCGCAGATAATAAGTGATTTTTGGGCTGGCAAGCAGGAGCTGCTCAGCAGCTCAGGGTCTTTGTGTCTCTCGGAGGGCTGCTGTGTTAATGAAAAATGATTTGAGCTGAAGAAGAGTGATTGACGGTGAAGAGCAGGTGGTCTGGAGACTCTCAACACAGAGGTGTGAACTTGTAAATATCATAACACAGGCCTTCCATCCACCTTTGGCTGCTTTTCTGGATGTCAGTCTCCCTCTTGTCACCTTATACACCAGATACAATCTTTCGAAGGCCTTGTATCGATGTGTGCATTGACTCATGAGAGCCTCAGCTCCATGTAACCGAATCTCTAGAGTGCCCTCAGGCCAAATCCAGGATATGATGTCACATTTTGCGAGGTTAACAAGTCCTCTCTCATGACACTGACCCAGTGATTGAGCTGTGGGTTGAAGCCGTCAGGAGGTGAGCTATAGTTCTAGGTCTTGCTGACAAGTAATGTTACAAATAAGAAGTCAACTGCAGAAAAATGCACATTTGGGGTTTTACACCAAGCAGCTCCAATAAAACACAAGAATCTACAGTGAGAAATATTTCCCACGTGTTTTGAAAAAATATCGCATTCTGTTTGCTTTGTTGAAATAAGGCCAGTTTGAGATCAGGTAGCAAGAGAGCTTGAAAAATCTACTCTTTGGCTCATGGGAAAGCCTTACCAGTTTGGGTTTTGGTAACAGAGTTGTTTGGACAATAGCTTCAGGCACAGGCACAAGAAACTGGACTGAAAAGCTCTATATCGAAGTGTAGAAGACCTTTGAGAGACTCCAGCTGAATTTTCTCTTCTGTCATGGGTCTCTATCAAACAAGACTACAAGCTAGAGTCACTTTAGGGCTCAGCCAATTTCTCACTGTGATTTGGAGGGGAAGAGATCACAGCATGAATAACTAGCCGTGAAATTTCCCTCTTAACACTTCGGGAGGAGGTAACAGACCAGGTTTCTCCGGCCCCATCCTCTCTATTCTAATTTCCTTCTCTCATGTTTCCTCTAACAAGAGGATTTTTCAGCCCTTCCTTCATGAGGTGCAGAGAACATAAACTATATAGCCTACCTTCTGATAAGTTCCTTTTTAGCTGTGACAGGAACATACACAAAATATCTTACTTCTAACACAGCTTTGGTCAGAAAAGAAAATCTAAACATTTACTGGGTGGGGTGGTGCACAAATCATAAAATCATGGTAATCAAATAATTTATTCCCATCCCAAAATGCAGGGTAGAGTTAATAAATTTTGAATTATACACTCAGACTCTTTTTAGAGGTTAAAGTACCACAAGTCTCCTTATAATTACAAGTTATCAGCAGTGGCCAAACCCATCATTTTAAAGATCCACAAAAATGCACTCGCTCTTAAACTGTTCTGTGTGTTTATCATTGACTGCTTCCCTCTGGCTCACACATACACATGCACACTCACAAGACATTTTGCATAAAAAAATCTGTTAAAGCATCTCTGTCATTAACAAAGTGACAGACTCAGTCGCAGATGAGGTCACAAGTTTGACTGACAGATTCCAATCTCCTTGCAAGTCTCATTAACTTAAGTTGTAGGACACATACACACCAAAACAAACATTGCACAAACTCCACTGTCACATAATCACGTGTGTGATTGACAGGTGTTAACTATAATTTTGTGATGCTTGTTTACAAATTAAAAGTACTTTATTATTCTTATTTTTAAATTCCAATATTTTAAATGCAACATTGCCAAATTATTAATATACACTAATAAAATTAATTTAAAAATAATAACACAAAATAAATTACATTTATAAAGTCTTTGAAATGTATTGTAGCCCCTGGTGTGTGAAGTAATAGGGTTTCAGTAGGCCTAATAATAAAATAAAATAAAATAAATAAAAAATAAATAAAATAAAATAAAATAAAATAAAATAAAAAAAATAAATAAAAAAAATAAAATAAAATAAAATAAATAAAATAAAATAAAATAAAATAAAATAAAAATAAAATAAAATAAAATAAAATAAAATAAAATAAATAAACAAAACAAAACAAAACAAAACAAAACAAATAAAATAAAATAAAATAAAATAAAATAAAATAAAATAAATAAAATAAAATAATAAAAAAAAAAATAAAAAATAAAATAAAAATGTTGTTTGTCTTTAAAAGGGTATTCAGAAGTCATTGGCGGATGGAGTTATTGATGACCTTTATTGGGTGATATGATTTTGATTGCTAAAAATGGCTAAAATCTCCACTGTAGTAAATGTGTAGTATGTGTAAATATGTGCAGTTTGGAGCTGAAATGATGTGACAGGCTACAACTCGCGCATGATTATCAAAACAGTGATTGCTTTCTGAGGTTGTAGAGCTCAAATATGAGTTTTTCTGCAACCTCCCTCAATAACACCTGCATTTGATCTTTTTAAACAATTTTAGAAAACAAGAAATGAGCTTTGAAAGTTTTTCAAAGTATCTCACTTTTTGTATTATGAAATTTATAGCAGTAAAGGAGAAAGTGTGCCTCTGTCTCAACCTCTCCAGTCACACACTGAGACTGCTTCTTCTTTGGGAAGCTAAGTTTGTCTAGTTGCGTCTCTCTGTACTAGTTCTGGTGGTGACAGAGCAAAGCACGCACTCACTCACTCAGAGCACAGCTCTCATTGTGTCATCAAGCACATGGGAGTTTGCATCATGACTCACATCTGTCTTCTTGCCTACAGCACTCAATCTCTGTAAAGTGAATCTCAGTGAGCCTGTAGGGGGCAGTATGTACTTGCATATGGCATTGCCGGAGTGTTCACTTGTTCGGTAATGCACTGGGACTTGCAACACTGCAATATTGAGCAATACTACATCCATGTGCCATCTTGCACATCATTAATATATGTCCCACTCTTCGATCATTAATCTTCTATGATAACTACAGCATAGCAGATATTGTTTTTATGATTATCTTGGGTAGTCTCACAATAAATAGTAATAAGCAATATGTTCAACCTCACTTTCAGCCGTTTGTCACACTTAGCCATAACCAAATTCAGCAAGTCATCAGATATGAAACTGTGCTGAATGCGGCTACCTAAACTCGCTAAAAGAAAATATATATTTTTTCATGGTTCTGTTGTTGGAAGCATGACAAATTACATGTATACAATATGTAATTTGCCATGCTTCCAACAACAGAACCATGAAAAATATATATATATTTTTTTTCTTGTTTATCTAGAGGCAACCTATCTCTTCATGGATTTCAGCAGTTAGTTGGGAAAAAAGAGTTGGAGAGACCTGTACTGGTCAAAGTGCAATAACAAGGTGTTTCAGTGTACTGCTAGTGCCCTAGTTATTGAATACCCAGGTGATATAGAAACAGTGATTTGCATTATTGAAAAAATGCAGAGGTGAGAGGGTTTTGGAGGAGGTTGCTGAGTTCAGCAGCAGTACTTTGTTGTACTAATGCAGTTTCTTGTTTATTTCAGTACATTATGTTAACAAAACACTTTTGGAGTGCTTTTGATGCACTTGAATAATGACAATCATGCAGTGTTAAACTCTTGATAACTTCAATGAATACTCGAATGAAATCTGAATAAAAACAATACTTTGACCAAGTGCTTAAAGGGACAGTTCACCAAAAAAATGAAAATGCTGTCATCATTTGCTCACCTCTGTGGAACACAAAAGGGTGAAGATGCATGAAAACACTTTGATTTGATGTCAGTGATGCTAAATGTGTTGTTTAAATATGCAGAAGTGAAAATGGGATTGGAGGGCTCCAGCAGAGCTGCCAGGAGGTTTAATTAGTTAGGAAGAATTTGGAATTTCGGATGCAGACATTTGTCCCCTTTCCCTACCTAAATGGTAAATGGAAGCTCAACCCCTATAGTACTTGCTTGATGTGTGAGAACAAAGCTCATATGTTCTCGAGCCTGAGACAAGCACGTTTCAGCTTCTGTTTACCATCTGATGAAGTCTGGTGAGTAAAAGTCTAAATTAAATCTGTTCATCATATAAAACAATCATGTCTCTTCAGGAGACTTGGATTCAACCATGCAATTCATATGTATTCTTTTACGATGTCTTTCATTTTTAGAAGCATCAACATTTTGGGGGAATTGACTTTCAATCGAGGGAGCAGTTTCATTAAAAAAATTTTCAGTTGTGTTTCAAAGATGAATGAAAATTTTATGGGTTGGAACAAAATGAGGGTGAAATAAGAATAAATGATGACTAACCCTTTAAAGTTGCCCTAGAACGTTCTTTCACAAGATGTAATATAAGTCTAAGGTGTCCCCTGAATGTATCTGTGAAGTTTCAGCTCAAAATACCCCATAGTTTTTTTTAATACATTTTTTAACTGCCTAATTTGGGGCATCATTAACTATGCACCGATTCAGGCTGTGGCCCCTTTAAATCTTGTGCTCCCTGCCCCTGAGCTCATGACTATAAAACAGTGCATAAACAAAGTTCACACAGCTAATATAACCCTCAAATGGATCTTTACAAAATGTTTGTCATACATACTGCATGCACACATCGGATCATGTGAGTATAGTATTTATTTGGATGTTTACATTTGATTCTGAGTGAGTTTGAGGCTGTGCTCCGTGGCTAACGGGCTAATGTTACACTGTTGGAGAGATTTATAAAGAATGAAGTTGTGTTTATGAATTATACAGACTGCAAGTGTTTAAAAATGAAAATAGCGACGGCTCTTGTCTCCATGAATACAGTAAGAAATGATGGTAACTTTAACCACATTTAACAGTACATTAGCAACATGCTAACGAAACATTTAGAAAGACAGTTTACAAATATCACTAAAAATATCATGTTATCATGGATCATGTCAGTTATTATTGCTCCATCTGCCATTTTTCGCTGTTTTCCTTGCTTGCTTACCTAGTCTGATGATTCAGCTGTGCACATCCAGACGTTCTGCCCTTGTGTAATGCCTTGAACATGGGCTGGCATATGCAAATATTGGGGGCGTACACCCCGACTGTTACGTAACAGTCGGTGTTATGTTGAGATTCGCCTGTTCTTCGGAGGTCTTTTAAACAAATGAGATTTATATAAGAAGGAGGAAACAATGGAGTTTGAGACTCACTGTATGTCATTTCCATGTACTGAACTCTTGTTATTCAACTATGCCAAGGTAAATTCAATTTTCCATTCGATGGCACCTTTAAGAACCTTTTTATGCTATCATTTTAAGAAACCAAGTAAAATGGCAACTGTATGCGAGTTGAGGTATGAGTTACGTAATCAGATTACTTTTTTTCAAGTAACTGGTAAAGTAACACATTACTTTTAAATAAATAAATAAATTTAAAAAAATATATATCAGAGTTATTTTTTCAAAAAAGCACTGCAAGTTACTTTGTTTTCAGATCTCCTGTCGTCATGTTGAGAGACGTGTTGTGTGTAAACATGACAGATATTGTAGTTCTAGTTCTATCACACTGTCAGTATTCCTCAAAATGAATAAAAACAGTGAAATGCAATCTCAGAATATTGCACAAGCCTGTGATAATTAAATATATTAAAGGTGCCCTAGAATTAAAAATTGAATTTATCTTGGCATAGTTAAATAACAAGAGTTCAGTACATGGAAATGACATACAGTGAGTCTCAAACACCATTGTTTCCTCCTTCTTATATAAATCTCATTTGTTTAAAAGACCTCCGAAGAACAGGCGAATCTCAACATAACACCGACTGTTACGTAACAGTCGGGGTGTACGCCCCCAATATTTGCATATGCCAGCCCATGTTCAAGGCATTACACAAGGGCAGAACGTCTGGATGTGCACAGCTGAATCATCAGACTAGGTAAGCAAGCAAGGAAAACAGCGAAAAATGGCAGATGGAGCAATAATAACTGACATGATCCATGATAACATGATATTTTTAGTGATATTTGTAAACTGTCTTTCTAAATGTTTCGTTTGCATGTTGCTAATGTACTGTTAAATGTGGTTAAAGTTACCATTGTTTCTTACTGTATTCACAGAGACAAGAGCCGTCGCTATTTTCATTATTAAACACTTGCAGTCTGTATAATGCATAAACACAACTTCATTCTTTATAAATCTCTCCAACAGTGTGTAATGTTAGCTTTAGCCCGTTAGCCACGGATCACAGCCTCAAATTCATTCAGAATCAAACGTAAACAATATAACAGTATACAATACTCACATAATCTGACGCATGCATGCAGTATGCAAGACGAACACTTTGTCCATTTTGAGGGTTATATTAGCTGTGTAAACTTTGTTTATGCACTGTTTAAGGCAAGCGTGAGCTTCGTGGGCGGAGAGCACAAGCAATTAAAGGGCCAGCAGCCCTGAATCGGCGCATTTCTAATTATGCTCCAAAATAGGCAGTTGAAAAAATTAATTTAAAAAAATCTATGGGGTATTTTGAGCTGAGACACGTTCAGGGGACACCTTAGACTTATATTACATCTTGTAAAAAAACATTCGATGACAAAAACTTCAGATGCAAAAGCCTCTAAGTGCCATCTGAAATTTTCTTATAAAATGAGCATTTTTATCAAGCTCGTATGTTTAGGTTCAGTAATTTCACTTTAATGGCAATTAATAGGTCCTTTTCATTGCCATTAAAGTGAAATAACTGAACCTAAACATACGAGCTTGATAAAAATGCTCATTTTATAAGAAAATTTCAGACAGCACTTAGAGTCTTTTGCATCTGAAGTCTTCAAATATGCTTTATGTATTTAATCTCACTTTATTAACCAGTTTCTTTGCTGCTGACCTTCAATGATCCAATTCAACCATACTAACAAGCAAAAATGACTTTAGATAAACATCAAATTTCTGATCATCCTGAAGCTTATTCTTAACATTTGCCAAAAAATAGAACTTTTTTGTTGTTGTTAAAAAACAAACAAGCAAGCCCAACCCAGGTGAAAAAAAGTAACGCAAAAGTAATGTGCCACATTACTTTCCATAAAAAGTAACTAGTAACTCAATTAGTTACTTTTTTTAGGGATTAACACAATATTGTAATGCATTATTTTTAAAAGTAACTTTCCCCAACACTGGTCATTTGGACCCTTTTTATGGTGCTTTTTAGAGCTTGGCAATCATCATCTGTTGTTGTATGGAAAAGAGCAGCGAGAACATTCTCTAAAGCTTCTTATTTTATATAAACATTTTAAAATAAACAGCTCGGTCTTTTAGTGAGAAACGAAACAAGATAGGAGATATGACCTGGTCATATTCCTTATATGAGGGACAAAGGTTTCAAAAAGAGGGCAAAAACTGAAAAAAACAGAAAGATTGAGGTAGCAAGCCAATAAATGCGAGTGAAAGGGTCCGAGCACATAAAAGAGAGAGAGAGAAGATGTTCAATAATTGACAACCTGTGTATTTTTAACACTCTCCCCATTCATTAAAGATGCTGTTGGATGAGAGTCACAGCTACTCCAGTTGCTCGGGGACTGACAGGCTGTAAATCATTCAGCGCCACCACGTGTGCTACCGCTCTTCACTCGCACTAACCAGCGGGGACCACTGCCTCACAGTGAGACTCTGTGATTTCAGCACCAAGCTAACACTAATGTTAATATTTGGGTGGTTGCGCTTCACCTTCACCAACCAGCAGGGGCCACTCCTTCATAGAGCTCATGTTATTCTCTGGAGATGTGTCTGATCTGTTTCAATAGCAATATTAAGATGCATAGAATAAGGTATGTAGATTAAAATATGTCAAAACAAACTGGAAAGACACACAGTTACAAAACAGCAAGTGTTTCCTGCAGTGCTTTTCAGCATGCAGCACAGCCTGTGTAGTCCGATTCGAGACAAAGACTCTTATGAGCTTGTTATTATAAATAATCATTTAAAAAAGACTCAGTATGAATCAGTATGACAAATCTTTCACTCAAGGCTTCACTTCACTAAAACTTTCAGAATCAGTTAGAACGGCTACTGAATACGGCCACAATTTTTGTGTCAATGAACCATTACTCAAAATATTCATTTAGGCTGCTCTTACTTAATGTGCCATCTGTACACCTCATAGTCATGCCTTTGAAATAATCAGTAAATGTACATAATTACACCAGTTGCAGGTATTTTGTTTAGGTTTTTTTTTTCTCACACATTTTTAATGACGTTTCACAGAATTTCATATTCACCTGGCCCTAAATGTGTCGAACTGCAGTTGGTCATTTTACATGTCAGTCAGATGGGTTTTCCTGTCTCATATGCTGGTTCTTTGGCAGAATAAACTGCAATATGGACTAGACTTCTTAATGCTGTTAGTCTACAATATGGCTATGGAAGCCTAATGAGAATAAATCAGCTTGGAAATCCTTTAAGAAACAAGCCAAGGGCTACCAGAATCACTATAACCTAATCAGTACTATGAACCATTAAATACGAGATGAGACAGTATATTGCCTTATCGATGCATGTTTGGTTTATGTGAGATAGTGGCCCATTAGAAAAATAAAAAGTTGTAAAATGTCCCCAGAATGTCTCACTGGGACCTTGTTTCCATCATAATAATAGACAGGACAGTGCCTGAACCATCTGGCTTACCCACTCGTGCCTACTCAATTCTGGCATTTCCCTGGCACTGAGGTGTTTGTGATTTAGCAGAGCGCCTCAGCTGAGACTGGACTGGTCATTGTTAATCTGCTGTTAAAGCTGAGAACAGTACATCTCTAGAGGGAATGGCAGCAACTGCTGCTGTCAGAATTACAATTCTTCCCAACTCGCTCTCCACAATGTCTATGCAAAGATGCTAGCCTGCTCATAATTAGCTTGGAAATTACAACAAGAGAGGCAACATTCTCACAGTGGTAAGAACAAACTGAGGTGGAAAAATGAATAATTTATATCTAAGTAAGGCTGCATGTCAGTAAGGTCATTTTGTGTAAGTCTAGAAAAAGAAAGTGAAAAAGTTTACTTTCCTGTTCCTATCATTATATTATCTAAAAATCATACTATGTATACAATGTATAATGCTATTAACCACTCTTTGTTTTTTTGTATATTCATATTTATGTTCTAACAGCTTTGTTGCCTCACAATGTGCCATTCGCTTTCGGAGTATATGAGTATATTAAGTTGATACATTCAGATGCACATGGACAAACCAGAATAATTGTGATGACAACAACAACAACATCAGCAAAAACATATTAAGTAAACAAAGATAGGCTCTGAATAATCACCACGTATCAAATAACTGAAGGCAACAACAAATACAATGACAACTGGCGTAAATAAAGGCAGCAAATAGAATAAGAATAAATAGTAATAAGCAACATTATTCAGTATAGTTAATTTATGCCGTGGTGCATTGCTGGGAACCCGAGTGTTGCATCTAAACAGTATTATCCACAGATTCCACACCTGCTCAAAAATAAGGTTGACAGAAATTGAGAAAATGAGAAATGAAAAAGCTTTTCTTTGTGGCTATTTAAGTCTTTGGTGGGTTTAAGTTTTAATGTTTTAAAGCTCTTTTGCAAGGCAGAAACAGTGCCTGTCAAAGGAAAGCCTTCCTTAAGAATAATACGGGGAAGGATCTGTCGACGCAAATTAGTCACACAGAGTGAAAATGCAAAGTAACTAAACTTTCTGCAAAGGTTTACTCTTTAAGAGGTATATGTTATTATTACTGTCATATGCATATTATTATTATTATTTTTATTTAACATTATAAATACGTAGAAGCAGTATTTAGTCTTATTTATATATATATTTTTTCCCAGCATTTCTGTACCTGACTGACCACTTTTGTTTTGTTTTTTTGACAACAGTGTTCTACACAGTGTGACATGCTGTACTTTAAGTATGTGTGTGTGTATATATATATATATATATATATATTATAAGCAATAAGGTACAAGAGGCTGGGCTGTGCTGTATCATGAATAAGTCACAGCTGAAGGGTGTTGTTAGGCACGATGTGAAGTCTTTATGAGTGTGTCAGTCAGTAGCTGGTCAGTAGCGAAGACTTTTACATTGAAAAGACTGAATTGTTGTGAACACAGAACAAAACACAACTGACAAATGCTTTTACTAGCGCTGTCAGTCATGGAAAAACCCCTTAACTGTTAAAAGGATAAGATACGTCGGACATTTAAACAGATTTTTTATATGAACATAGGACTGAACTGAAGGAAAATGCTAAAACTGAATGCAGGTAATAAACTCGCTCACTCGATATTTTTCTCACAACACTCTTCTACATAATACAGTGCTTCAATGAACAATATCAGCTGAGAACAAACAGTTTACGTTGCTTAGAGTGGATGCTAAGGGTGTTGTGTAGTGATACACAGAACCATAGGGTGAAGCGGTCATAGCCGTGTTTTATTGTGAATAAAACACAGCTATTGACCAATCAGAATCAAGGACAGGAACTAACCGTTTTATATATATATATATATATATATATATATATATAATATATATATAGTACTGTGCAAAAGTCTTAGGCACGTCATTTTCACGCCCTAAAAAAGGTTTTAAGCCAGTTATTTAATATAAAATATTGACGTGCCTAAGACTTTTGCACAGTACTGTAGCTATATATATATATATATATATATATATATATATATATATATAGCACCTTTTCTCTACTTTTGGTGTTAATCCTTTTTAGCTTTTGAATCAGTAATCTAATTCTAATTCTGAAGCTACAAAGTGAGAAAATGGTAAAATAAATATAAAACTAAACTGTATTGTGTCTAAAATAAACTTACATACAAAATATGCAGTAAATAGACACACAGTACATTTTACCCTTCGTGGACACTTTCAAGGACTTTTTAAATGGATAAAGATTCATGCACATGCTTTATCAACAACCCAGTGTTCTGCTAACATCCCTATCAGCATTTATACAGCAAACACTGTAAAAAAAGAGCTTATGAGCTCTTAAGAGCTACTTTTTTCTTGTAAATATCATGTCAACAAGAAACTTGAATGTCAGTCACTATGGATTGAGCTGAATACTTACTGAAGATAATATATAAACACATATAAGAGCACAGACGAAGATATCTCTTTGTTAAGCTTTCTTGAATGTTGAGTAAAGCTTAACTTCTTAACTCAAGGACAATCTTTAAAACTCTACAATGCCGAATTTAATGTCCATAGCAGGCAAATGCTTGTTTGCCTTTCCTCTTAGCCATAATCTCATGGAAACTGTGTATAAATATATATATATAACTTCTTAACTCAGGGACAATTTTTAAAACTCAACATTTCCTGCCATTTAATGTCCATAGCAGGCAAAATGCTCGTTTGCCTTTCCGCTTAGTCATAATCTCATGGAAACTGTGTTGGATTATCCACAAAAGGAGCATTTTCTACATGGATTTGCATGCTTGGATTAGTATAGTCATACTGTAGGAAAGTATCTTGCACACACTCATATTTTAACACCATGTGGGGATTTTTTATAAACTATTTCCATCACCAAAACAATCTTTTTCCATCTCTCACCCAAACAGATGCAATGCGTCAAATGATTTGTGTATAGCATTTGTGTTCTCTAAATCCTCTCCAAACAACAGACCCACTCCTGTGTTTCATCTTCTGGCATGTTCTCAAAGGTTTAATTATGAAAGAGGAAATGGATGAGCATCAGAGAGAGGAATATATCCAGTGTTAAAGCTCTGTGTAGGGCTGATCTCATCAGCTCATTTGACCTGACCAAGCTCAAGATTTTAATGTTTTCATAGCAGTAGTGCTCCACATGTCTCACAAGATCCTTGCCGAAGACACAATGAGATTTTGTAAAGGGAGAATCTGTCTTTTCTTAAACCCCCAAAGAGCCACTTAAGCAGTTAGTCTGTACTGATCCCTCTCGCTAGGGATTCCACATGTGCAGTCTTACAAACACTGTTTGATTCCAGTCTTTCAAAAATTCAGCTTTGCATTAATTAAAGTCAAATCTCACCCCCACATGCAGCCATCTTTGCCATCTAATTATTAGCAAACTAGGACATCTGTGCATGAACAAACTAAAATTGCCAGTTGTTTAGTGTGTTAAGCCCGGTGCACATTACCATCTAAGACTAATTTCAGGGATCGCAAATTTTATTTATGTAGGTCAATATGGTATATTTTAGAGTTTTTTTAAGGTATAACATTTTTTTTTTAAATATCACAAATTGCTAATTTATAAATATCATATTCATCATAGAAGAGGTGTATTCAAGTTACTGTATTCAGTATGTATGAATTGCATATTGTCCTTTTATCATCGAGTTATTAAAAAACGCAATTCATGTAAAATACAGTATGACTTCGAATGCACCTTTTCTATGATGAATAGGTTTTCAGTTTTTCAGTTAAAAGCATTTTGATATGTTTTTTGGGTCTTGAAGTCAAAAATTTCTTGGTGGTGTAATAACTAATAATTAAAGAAGTCTTAATGAACTTTAGTCTGCAAAGAAGTGCCAACTGTGTCAAAAATTGTGGCTGCACTTATGACAGCCATTTAATGAAGAACATGACATTTCCCCCCTTTTTTTTGGTTTCCAAGCATATCATTGACAAAATTACCACAAGGCATAACTGAGTTTGTGGTATAATTTCAATTTCACATATAAATGAGGATGTCAGAGTGGCCTTGGATTCGCTCAGCGTTGTCAGTTGTGACTAAATTAGTTAGTATATTGCATGGTCTGACAAAAATGACAGTTGATGGCTTGTATCTAAGATCTCAAATGGGTTGTATTGTGCTATCTGACAAGCAACAATCATAAAAGTGTGGTTTTGATCCCCAACTCAAAGTCTCTGTGGTTTAATTTGCTCAAGAACTGATGGACAGAATACTGGCACGTCAGAATACTGTTCCAAATAATTAGTAATTCTTTCTGAAGGTGCGTACTAAAGCTATCTAGTTTGGCAGGCTAATACATTTGAATAAAATCACAATGTCTAAAGCAAATTTAATATTTCTGCCCCATATCTGTAATGGTGTGATGACTTCCAGGAGGTGATATAAATTGCAATACATGGTCCATTTATAAAACTGACAGATACATCCATTTTGAGTTGCAGTGAAACAAGATGTAGGGCATTGCATTTAGGTTTTTAGCACCTGATTCAAAGAGACCGTGACAACTAACACACGTAATGTTTCAGTTCTTTTAGTGCTATGTCTCTATATTACAATATCATTTCCCACTAGCAAACATCCTCCTCCAGAACACACACATGCCGTATACACACGCATACTCTCCCTCTTCCTCCCGTGAATAAAACATGATCTCCTTAATCAATAAATCACAACCTCTCAGAACTAAAAAGCACGACTCCAACTTTCCATGTTGTTTCAGAATGCACATATAGCAGCAGAAGTAAGTCTTCTTCACTGTCAACATCCAAAACTGATGGCGAGTCAAGCACTTTTGATGTAAATGTAATGGTGGACTTTCTCACACACTCACACAGAGCAAAGCAATAAAAAGGTAATGACACTGCTTACAGGCCTCTTTGATATGCTTTATGAAAGACCACTGTTGTTTCCTTCACAATCCCAAAAGGCAGCTTTAAAAACCAATCGATCCCACTTGCTGTTCAAAAACCTAGTAGGCTGCCTACGCACAGCATTTTATGGCATCATAGGCATATTCCTGGAGTGTAGAGATGTTCTTTTGAAACACTGCTTTAGGAAGCTTTGAAACCTTTGCAAATCTTTATTTTGAAATGATGTTTTATTAAAACAGTTTGGGAGGATCGTGTTCAGATAATCTACCCAATCAGCTCAAGGAGGCCTATAAATAGGCCTGTCCCATGACAGTTTTCCAGCATTCCTCCTCCACCCCAGCTCCTCACTCTCAACCTTTCCTATCCCAGCCAGGGATGGAGGGATGTGGGGAGAGTACTCTGGGTTTGGGCCACATATTACTTCAAACTGTTTTAAACATGGTTTCAAAGCTTTTTTTAGAAAATTCGAAAAAAAAAAAAAATACTTTACTCCCCTTCAAGTAGTTCCAAACCTATATGAATTTCTTTGTTCTCCTGAACACAAAGGAAGATATTTGGAAGAATGTCAGTAACCAAACAGATCTTGCAAAATAAAAAAAATAAATACTATGGTAGTCAATAGGATTGAGATCTGTGAATTTTCATTTTTGCGTGAACTATCCCTTTAATGATTTTTAATTAATTGTAGATAATATTTAACAGATGATACTTTCATAAAAATGTTTGTAATTGGTTTATAAAAGATTTGCTTATTAAAGGGATAGTTCACCCCAAAATGAAAATTATCCCATGATTTACTCACCCTCAAGCCATCCTCGTTGTATATGACTATCTTCTTTCTTCTTTCAATCGGAGATATGTGTAAAAATATCCTTAGTCCTCCAAGGTTTATAATGGTTTTGAAGTAAAAAATAATGCATCTATCCATAAAAAAAAAGTAATCCATATGACTGCACTGGGTTAAAGGCCTTCTGAAGTGAAGCAATGTGTTTTTATAAGAAAAATATCCTTATTTAAAACTTTCTAAATTCAAATAACTAGCTTCCGGCGGATGACTGGACGCAGAATGCGCATGTCGACTTGCTCCAAATGAGTTACCCGTGACGCATGTATGTATGTATGATGCAGGATGTAGGAGTATTGTAAGCTTAGACGCCTCTTGCAGTTCAAAGATTATGTTCATTATTATGTATTATTATCATTATGTTGTGCATCAGGTCAAAGGACACTCTTCCACCGCAAATCAACTTGTGCATTCTGCGTATGGTCGTCCACCGGAAAGTAGTTATTTGAATTTATAAAGTTTTAAATATGGATATTTTTCTTACAAAAATGCATCACTTCACTTCAGAAGGCCTTTAATTAACCCACTGGAGTCGTATGCATAACTTTTTTATGGATGGACACATTATTTTTGACTTCAAAACCAGGCCCCCCATTCACAACCATTATAAACCTTGGAGGATTAAGGATACTTTTAAATATATCTCCGATTGTGTTTGTCTGAAAGAAGATAGTCATATACACCTAGGATGGCTTGAGAGTAAGTAAATCATGGGATAATTTTCATTTTTAGGTGAACTATCCCTTTAATGTTTGGACCATGTTCATGTTGCATTTACACCGTTTTGACCAGCAGGTGCTGCCAGTATGTGGTGCTTTTTGCAAAGCATTTGGTTCAGTTGATTCAGAGTTTCAAAAAGCTTAGTTTCTTCCAGCACTACTTGAGCGAAGATTGTTTCAAAATGGAACAAAATGAGATCTTAGTGTAGAATCACACTGTTATCTTAGCAACATGCTAATGGAAAACATTACAGGAATCAACTGTGAGTCAACTGTCTGGTGTAGAGAGTGGCCCAAATCACTGACATATTAAGTTCATGCAGCCAGCTCCCTATAGGCAGTGAGGTAGCTCACTAGGTTTTAAACAAAGCTGTTATACTTTGGCAAATTGAATTGCTGTTGGATTTCGTATACTTGAAATTCAAAGCACAAGAGGGTGGAAAAGTTCCCATTTCTAACCTAGTAATTAAAAAAAAAAAAAAAAAAAAATCTACTCCCTAATTTACACGAACAAAGACTTTTTATACACACACACACACACACACACACACACACACACACACCACACACACACACACACACACAGGTTTACATTTTATAGTTTTAATAAAACATTGTTCAGCATGTTTTTAAAACTATTTTAAATATGAGGACTCATGAAATGTCCTCATATTTCATGTTTATGTCATAATACCAGTGTAATACCTATGTCATTATACAAATTTGTGTCCTCATAAATCACAAAACGCAGGCACACACACACACACATTCAATGGAGCACACATATACACAACCCAAGGATAATGAATACTCTTTTTGTATGTGTGGTCAGGAGACTCTTGGCCTGGAGATGCTGTGGTTGACCTGAAAGCTTAATGTGAAAATGTGAGGCTTTTACTAACCAGGAGAACAAAGCTCATTAGAGACATTAAACATCACAGTGGAGGGAACATGGCTGTGATCTCTGCCCCAAACACACTCATCTCTGCTCTTTCACATGATCTCAGTCTCTTAATGCATAGCTTATTTTTAGCCTCTGATTTAAGCATTACATATGTACAGGGGACTTAATACGCTTTTTCATTCTGTAGTTCTCAGATTCAAGTTTAACTGTTGCTCGAGCATTATTTCACATGATATATCTGTTTCACATAATTTATAAATCCTATTACAATTCTAAAATTATGCAGTATCACACAAGCAAGAGTGCTGCTGGCAGACAAACACTGATTCCAAGTGTGATATCACATTTATACAACATCCAATAAACAAGACGTTAGTACTGCATTTTGTGTTTTAGACACAATATTAATAGTTACTATTTTTGTTCAGTCAAAAACAGGATCAGTCCTAAGTCTCTGAGCAACACATAAAGGTGTTTACTTCCTGAATGAATCAGTGTTTTTGCACAATGTGAATCATAAGTGAATAATTCAATGACTCATAAAGACACTTCACATTACAGTTTTTGCTAGGACACATTTCTCAATACTTATAGGTCACTTTTTCAAAAGTCTTCAAACAGTTCTCCTTTTAAATGCACTCAAACTACCAAACACTTCATACATTTCTTCATACATTCTTGCCATCACTTGGTTATCAACCAAAAAACACACTTTGTCACTCATAAAACAATGACCTAAAAATCACTAACAACAGGTAGCATTATACAATGTTTTCTTTTGTAAAATTTCTTTACAAAACAAGAATGACAGTTCTCTACTGTATAGAATACACTGCAGTATACGTTACATTATGTTTATATTACAGTACAAAATTATTCATTAATTTTCCCCTTTAGTATAGACAGTGATAAAATTGAAAAATTCAGAGAGTCACTTGTTTCATTCCTAAAATAATATTTTTTTTAATGAATCGAATGAATGAATGATTCAGTGACATTCAATATATATTATACATTCAGTAATGTATTTTATATACTGTGTTGATTATGTAAGGCTTTTCATGCAACACAATTTTTCACAAGTGATTAATAAATGTTTTGAGTATCTGTCTGTTACAAGTTTGTCACTAACACTTATTGTTACCAACATCTTCTGAGGAATGAGAGATACTTGTACACCATCCCTTGGTTAATAAGAAGTGTATGCGTGCCCAGGGCCTGACCTTATCAATTCTGTTAGATCAATAGTCTCTCATCAACACACTGAGACAAAGTACTGATTATTCTGCTACGGCCTGTCCCACAAAACATTTGGCAAAGGTCAAGGTGAGGTACACATCTGTAAGCATAGAATGAGTCTGCAGAAAAAATGTTTGTTTTTATTGATTTTCAAATGGGACAAAGCAATCTAAACAGCGAATTATGGCTGAAATGCTTCTTTTTTTTATAGCAGTATAGCAGACACATCTACTACATGAGTGAAAATCAGCTCTGAAAGAAATTTGACCTTCACAAAATCTCAGTCCTTGAATCCATCCTTATTTTACTTTATAAGCAAAAGCATTACTCAACATATCAGATATGTGTCACATTTTCCTGTATCAGTTCAGGGAAACCCATTGAAGAGGGTTGCGGGAAGAGGTAGATGTACAAGAGTTATAAGGTTCTCTATCTTTCTAACTCTAATTGGGTTTCACATACTCTGAGATGTTGCTGGATGGCACTTCAGTGCAGGAGAAGTGGGTTTCAATTAATCTCAGGCAAAAACTTGATTGCAGAATAACAAATCCATCAGCATTAATAATGTAGACTTCACCTTGGACAGTTATTAGTGACCCAAAGACTCCAATGTTTAGTTTTTGTCTTAAAAAACATAACTGGAATACATAAATATTTGTAAGAATCTGATCCAAAGTCTGTTCACCTTGGTGAGTTGAGACAAGAGGCAAATTTCTGGGTGGTCATATGATAATAAGAGCACTTCCTTTAAAGAAAACAAAGGAAAAGATCAAATTTCCCTGGTGTTATCAGGCAGAGGTCAGTGAGAATGGGGTGTGGGAGCAATATGATCTGTAAATCCAGCTGTGTAGCTGGTAATCCTAAACAAATCCCAGGTATTTCGAAGACCAAAAGTAGACACTACTGCGGAATCATTGACACAGATGTAGAGCAACTGTGGCTAGAAGATCAGGGCAGCACACGTAATCTCAGAATGTTCTAACACAGACCAATCAGCTGTAAGCTAATGCTAGACATCAACCATCATATACTGGAAAAAAAAAAAAAAAATCTGTTAAAATCTCTATCGTTTTGTTTAAAATGCCATATTGCATGGATTTTTTTATAATAGCAAAATTATTTTAGAATTTTACACAATGTTAGCACAGCTACAATTCAAAAGTATGTGGGTCAGTAAAAACATTTTTAATGTTAATGTTTTTAAAGTTTAAGTGTTTAAAAGTCTCTTATGCTCACCAAAGCTATATATATTAAATAAAAACAATAAAACCAGTAATATTGTTAAATATTATTTAAAATTGTTTAACAGTTTTCAAGTGCTCAAGTCACTCACCCATACGCCACAACTGTGGAGCGCGGACTGTCACTGAACACGGAAGGCTGAAGTATACTTTGGGCTTAACACATGCACCAAGCCTGCGTTGTAACCTTTCCAAAGCCCCAAGTTGATGTAATCCCCTGTACCACGAGGACTACTTATGATGTGAGTAGATCGCTTCAGCTATTTCTGACCTTTTTTTTTTTTTTTTTTAATAAAGGATAAAATCGTACAGCTGTGCAGACCAGAAGTTTGTGCTGGGCGAGTGTTCTTTTTTCCTATGCAGAAAAAAGAACACTGCAGAGGCCACATCCTGCCCTAGAAGTGACAGGTGGCAGAGTGAGGTTCTGCCCAGAGAAGACACAGGGTTTCACCAACAGGGAAATGAACAGTGGAAAATACATCATATGGGATTACCGTTAGGTGACACTTTGCCCAAGTACAACGGCTCACCTGAAAAGAGCAATTCCTCTGCCAAATTCGGTCACCAATGAGCGCTCGAGAAAAGGAGGGCGTCCAGGGTTCGCCGTGATGGGGAACTCACATGGACAAAAAAGTGCACTTTATCTCTTTAGTGAGGGGAAAGGCAGTGAGTGCAAGCAATACACCCAGCCGGTTGCCCAAAAATTATCTGTTTGTATCCAATAACGAAACCGGCACCACTCTGAGATTATAAAATCTTGCAAAAGTATTAGGTGTAGCCCAGCCCGCTGCTCTACAGACGTCTGTCAGAGGTGCTATTCGCTAATGCCCAGAAGAATGCAACATCCCTGGTGGAGTGTGTTTGCACTCCCAGTGGGCATGGCACGCCCTGGGCTTGGTATGCCAAAGAAATAGCATCCACTATCCAGTGAGCGATTCTCTGTACTTTGGAGAGAGCCTTCTCTTTCTGTTGTCCCCTGAAACAGACAAAGTGCTGCTTAGAGTAACCTTCATTGCCCATAAGGCAAAGTCTGTCACCGAACATAGCTCCTGCATCAGACCTGCCACAGGACTACCCTTGTGCAGCAAGTGGCCTGATGGACCTGCATGATGCATGCTGTGTGATGCGTGCGCCTCTCATGCAGCCAAATTGCGCTGATGGTTCATTCACAGGCATTCAGTTCGTATTGGAACTTAGTGCCTATAAAAGCTCTGAATGCACAATATGCATAATTAATTAATATTATATATATTTGGGGTGTGTGTGTGTGTGTGGGGGGGGGGGGGGGGTGTACATGCTTGCTTTGGTTACAGACTACTGCTATAACACAGCAAATCAATGCTAACTGTTTTCTAACAGTTCCTAATAATACCTGTTGTAAAGAATACAATAAACCTCCATGGCCCAGAAGAAGCCTGGGTGGAAAGAACTTATTTTGTCTTTCTATTCAGATCAAAAACAGCAAATATTCTGTGCAGTAGTGTAAATATGTGTATGTGTGTGTACAACAGCACAGTGGTCTCTGATGTACTGTGTAGTTGTTGCTTCTTCTGTCAAACACAATCCTCATGAAATCCCACGGCGTCCTCTTTGTTTAGCTCCCTTTTTTCAGTCTAGCCACAACACAACTGACACCACATGACTTGTGCACTGGTGGTCAGTCCACTGAGGTCAGTTGATGACAGCAATGAAAAGCACTGAAACAAAAAATGTTAACTGAACAGCTTCAATGGCTGGCACTGCTGTGAAAAATAATTTTGATTGAGCTGTTTAAAACCTCAAAGTCATAACAGTGTTCAAACATGGGGTGGTATAACTTACAGTAGAAGTAAAAAAATGGACTGGTAACCCAAAGATTACATGTTGTATGTTCAAATCCAAGAAGGGTTTCATGATCACAACTGAGCAAGGCATTTAAACCCAGGTTGCTTCTGAGGATCTTGATGCCACAGCAGAACCGTGCAACACACAGTATAGTGGTGTTTCTCTCCTAAATGATTCAGTGTTTTTGAACAAATCGTTTAGGTGAAGTGTATTTGATCACAATTTCAAAGCAGCTTTACAGAAAGCCATACTGTAATCTCTATAATGCAGTAGTGTTTTACCATAGAAGGTTGTGGCTTAAATTTCAGTTAGTAACATCGCTTATTTATTGCAAAATTACTATACTGTGATGTTGCTCCTTACTGTGGTTGAAAATTACTTTTTTGTATTTACAGTATTTAGTGCATGAAGACCGCAATTGTGTGTGGAACTTTTGATTACCTCATGAGACACACTTATAGTGTTGTAAAAATGGAAGCAAGGCTTTTACAGGAGTTATTTTCAATACTCTGCACTTTAAAATAAACTTCTAAATTTCTTTTCAGTAGTCCCTACATAACAGATAATACAGTTTAGTAATTATGGTGCTTAAGTGATAAGCAAAAGTTTTACAAAATACATATACTAATCTCTATGTATTCTATATCAAAAACATTTGGAAAGCTTTGATAGTGCTAGTTTTATACGATTTTCTGAACATCAACTACTAGCTTTAGCCTGTTAGCATCACTAACATGTTGTCTTGTTTACACTCTTCTTTCAGAAAATTACTGTTTTGGCAAATGTATCAGGTGTGTGTCTACCTTTGAATGCAGGTAAGGACAAGTTCAAGGTGCACACAGAGCAGTTGCAGCTGGAGGCCGTGGAGAAACAGATCTTTGACCTACTAGAGAAGCAGGCACAGCAGCAAGATCGGAGAACTACACTGGACACTCACAAGTCTGTGGTAAGTTTGCAGCACGATGTTAATACTCCCAGACCCTGGGCGAGAACCTTTCCCCCTCCAGTGCCCCTGGTCTTCAATATTTCCACCCTGAACTGCTTCACCTCCCTTCACGAGATGGATGGAGCATGATGCTGTGGTCATCGGAGACTCCACTGTCCAGCACGTCTACACTACCTCAGCTAAAGGTAAGGTGCACAGTCACTGCTTTCCTGGTGCTCATGTTCTTGCTGTGCAGGTACCCACGTCCTGCGGCGTGACGAGAGCATTGGAGCTGTTGTGCAGCACGGGGTGACATCAGACTGTGGCAGTCAGAGGTTCTGAAGAGGGATTTCAGGAGCCTGATCGAGATGGTGCACAGCACAATCACCCGCGATGAGGATAATCGTATCTGGAACACTTCCCCACATACCAATGAGGACATGAAAGTTTGTAAATCATTTGCTCTAAATTAATGGTTAAATGTCATGGTTTAATGAACAGAAACTGCTCATTGTAAATAAATGGAATCTTTTCTGGTAGCGACCTAGGCTCTTCTGTGCTGATGGCCTGCACCACAGCAGAATTGAAGAATCATCTGACGGACAACATCTCCAAGATGCTATGCACCATATGACTAATTAGTCAAACTTCAATCACAGCCTTTGCTGTTACCCATTTAATTGATATAAGTGCACGTGTAGTCCTAATAATTCTATAGAGACTGTTTGTTGGTTCCTAAACATTAGATCACTCATATCACAGATAATAGTTTTGATATACTCTGCCTTGTATTATATCGGATGATTATATCGGTCTTAATGAGTCTTCTCCACGAGGCTACTGTTATAAACACAAGCCTCATCTGATTGGTTGTGGTGGTGGTGGTGTTGCAACAATCTATAGACATATTGAAATTCATTTGAGTTGCTTGTGCTAAATGTAACACTTTCAGATCTAAGATAAAAAATCACTGCTATCTCTTGCTCTGGCTACCATGTATAGACCCCCAGGGCCCTATGTTGATTTTCTAAAAGAGTTTGTGGATTTTCTCTCAGACCTATTGGTCAATGTCGATAAAGCACTGATTGTCTGAGATTTTAACATTCACATAGATCAGGGGTCTCCAACCCTGCTCCTAGAGAGCTACCGTCCAGCAGAGTTCAGCTCTAACCTTAATCAAACACACCTGAAGCAACTAATCAAGGTGTTCAGGGTTACTTGAAAATTACAGGCAGGTGTGTTGAAGCAGGGTTGAAACTGAACTATAGGACAGGACAAGGTAAATAAACTGATTGCATCTAAACAAACAGGCATTAAAGGGGTCGAAGAAATCATTGAGAAATCATATTTTCCTTGATCTTCTGGCATATAAGAGCTCTTTGTATCATTATTACATCCTGCAAGTTCCATAACTTAAGGCTGATTTATATTTCTGTGTCGAACCTACGCCGTAGGCTATGCGTCTGTTTTCATTTATACTTCTGCGTCGTTGTCTGCGTCGACGTGCATGCAGACCACTAGTAGGCAGTGTCCGTGATCATGTTGAGTATCAAGGCAAAAGCCGAAGAAGAAGCAGCTTGTCATGTACGTTGTCAGAAAGGCTTACAAATAGAAGCGGCAAATAGGTAACAACTTTTGTTGCAGTATGACTGCATGTGTCCCCTGAAACAGAGCATTTTTTCATTCCTATGGAAGTTGAAAACGTTTGCTCTTCTCCGACTGCTCCGCGTCAGTTTTTTAACCTGAGGGAGCGCTTGCGGTCTGCGTAGAATTGATGCGTTGTTACATTTTTGAAGAGGTGCACATCAGGTTACGTCATAGGCTACGCGTGCTACACACAGCCTAAACCACAGTTAAGGCGTACACTTGATGCAGAAGTATAAATCAGCCTTTAAAACTTCCTCGTCATCAATAAAAAAGCATTTATATAATTAAGCTGTAAAAATCTGAGGTGGCATGTGACATCACAGGGGTACAATCATTTGCATATGACTGCCTCTGGAGCAAAACAACAGCACCTACTTTTAAGGTGATTATACACGAAGCAACTTTTTTTTTTGACCTGGGACTGTTCTGCACGCTTACCTCCTGTCATGTACACGTAAGTGTGGGTATTAGCCCATTCACATGTTTAATCCCTGAATGAATCAGCATTTTGAACAAATCTGTTAAATGAATGATTCAACGACTCACTCTTAAAACAGTCACTTGTTTCCTTCTTGAATGATTCAATGACTTCAATGACTCACTCAAAAAGACTAAAATTTTTTAGGCCTAAAAATAGTGTAACAATAGCCGCTTTTACACTGTCGGGCTGAACAGCTCTCATTGCGTAATCGTTCCATTCTGTGCCAATCCGGGCCAGCTGGTATGGTTATGGTTTCATTTTCTAATGTGGGGCTGATAACGGCCGCTCTTTTTAATGTAATACAAAATTGTCAGTTGTTGCCTTGGTAACGCAACGGTTTACTGATAATATTAGAGGTAAATAATGACTGCGTTATGGAGGATGATCAGATATTTCTTCTTATTAATATTTTATTAATAATTTGTGTTTACATCGCTCAGATAGAGCGCTTAGCCAGCTATGGAGAAACCGTTAGCCAGGCAACACACAAGTGACCAATCCTGTGCATCAGTTCACGCATTCTACCAGCACGATTCAGCATGGTTAGACAACTGTGCCAAGAATTCCGGGCTGAGAACGGTTTGTAATCATGCCGTGCTGTACCAGACTCCAGTGGAAACACAACTGGAACTGTTTCTTACCATTCTAAGGACCATTCGGCCCAACGGTGGAAAAGTGGCTAATGTAACTTGCAGAAAGAGTCACTTTAAAGTTCCCACCAAACTTCTGTACTATGTGTAATAGATTATTGATGACTAAAAAGTAAAAAGTGCAATATTACTGAAGTATTTTTTTTTAAATGCCTACAGTGTAGGATGATTAAAATAGTAAAATACAGAGAACAGAACTCTTAGCCACGTTTTGTCATTTTTTTCAAATTCTTTGCTTTTTAAAATGAATAAAATGATTTAAATCAATTTACAACAATCATTCTGTTACTTTTAGTGTGAGATGTAGATTGTCTTAGGCAGCATGCGTTGGTGTAGCTCATCAGCCTGAATGCTGTTCTTCACGACGTGCGCAGTGGTAGATGGTGCAGTCTCACTCAGATGTTAACAGGCCTACACTGTAAAAAACCCAACTTGAAGTTCAAATAACTGGTTTTGTTGTGTTGGCTCAGCAAAAATCTATGAAAAAGTCAGTACAACTATGTTTAATACACTTACTCAACACAATCCAGGTGTTTTTCCATAAACTTAAAATGATTAGTTTTGTGAACAAAGCTTTGCAAGTTCAACCAAAAAACTTCTGCTAACTTATTTATTTGAGTTAAGTCAATCTCGTTTAGGGAACTGCCCTCCCATAAGCAAATGCAAATTTTAGAATAAAATGCAACCATTTGGTTATGGTACAGTGAAGAAAAATTGGTGTTTAGTTATTTTACTTATTTATAACTTAGTTATATAATTTAACTCAGTTAAATGAGCTTAATGTATAATTGTAAATTAATAGTAATTGAATACTATTATTGTAAAATAATGATAATAATTAATATTAATAATTATTATAAAATATTATATATTATATAAATTATTTATGTGTTGTTGATATTATTATTATTATTATTATTATTTAAAGTATGGCTACTGTATAAATAATATTATTTTACAATGATAATAAAATTAGTATTATTATAATTATAATAATTAATTAATAATTTCAGAGCTGCATTACAGAGGGTCATGCTGTTATGTTATCCCTTAATGCTTTAACATGAAATCAGGGCGATATGATGATATGCTGGCAGCAATAAAAAAAAAATTTCAGGCTAAACATAAGTTTTATGTAATTGAATTATATATAAAATTTCCATCCATTTGGATTGCATAGTTTTTACATAAACAAACTAATAAACTTAATGTGATTCATATTTGTAAGTCATATGTAAATTAAATAGGTAAGATTTATCTAATAGTATGTCCAGGCTATATAACACTGCTTAGTGTTCATGTGTTTGCGCACTACTGAGTTAAAGTACCATTGAAGCAGCGTCAGAGTTAATGAGATAATTAAGTGATAAATTGAGTGATGATTGAGCATTATTGAAGACACCTGATGATAACAAGCAGAATCACCAAAGGAGAAAATCACAATTTTAAGCCACCATCGTGGAGATGAGGGTTTGCTTTAGTTGGGCTCTTGACCCTTGACTATTTCATATTAGGTTTTGTTTGGGCTGTTGTAACAGCTAGTCAAGCAAAAAAGATGATAAGGTGGTGTTGGTTATGTTTTCATATAGTCATTATTTGACCTGAATCACTGAACTCATTTAGACCCCAATCTCTGAGTTAGATTTACATTATTGATTACAGCAGCACTGTGATTCAACAGCAGAAGATCACTTTCTCAATATAATCTGAAAAATCTCTCAAAAGTTCTGATAAAAAAACGTAATGCATTTAGAGACACAGACATCAAGAATCAGTCTGTGAATCTCAACAGTGGTGGCCATCAAAAAACATGTTGCAGTGCATTCTGGGAGCCACCAATCAAAATTCATCCATGGCTCCCATCATGCATTGCTGCATGAATAAATTATGAGCTGAATTGTCACTATGTTGAGTTGGCCCAACTTAAAAAAGTTTGTTAAAGAATAGTTGGACCTCTCCAGAAAACTAACAATCTTAAGTTAACTCAACTAAACATTTTTTGTATGACTGACAACTTAATTTCAGTCAGTTTAACTGTTATTTACAAAAGTTGAGTAAACAAGAAAAAGCTAGGGGAAATTAGTACCAAGATTTTTTTTTATTGTTGTACTGGCTTAAATTTTTTTACAGTGTATTTGGTCACTGCTGTTTCTTTGGAGTGTAGCTCTATTTTGAGCTCTGATTTTTGAAGGAAGATGTTGTCCTTTTAAATTTGTCATTGTTGAAAGCATGTCCTGATGCTGTAAAGTAATTTACAGAAGGTACATAATTTTGTTCAATTTAAGATGTAAGTGCTGGAACATTACATTACTGCTTGTACTCTCCTTTTGCACCTTTCCCCTTCCTACATGATGGACATTCTGAGGATATTCATATGCAGTCACTGTTACGGGACTGCGTTCAGGTTGTTTATGGGATTTCTGATTTAAGTGTTTTTTGTTTTTCTTTGTCTTCTCAGATGTGCTAACTATTCTTGTTGGCATTAGACATTTTTACCATTCTATGTGGAGGAACCAATGCAGGACGAAATCATTTGAATGTTCACTCAATGTTTTAAATTGTTGGACAGCAGCACCTGAAGCTTATGTTTTTTGAACAACCTTCAGTTGTTATTAAAAAGATTTAAAAAAATAACATATTAAAATATTTTAATAGACCTTAGCTTTTCTCCTTCCAAATGTCCTTTGATTTTTTCCCCCATCTATATCAGTTCATGCTATTAAAAATACACACACTGGCACCATATTCACTGTTTTAAACTGTATCTTCAATTGCATTGAGCACCACTGGTATGTTTTTACTCCAGAATATTATAATAAACCTAAAATTAAAGAGAAGGTTCATGGACTGTGAAAAGGTCAACATTTTCACAATCAGAATAACAAAATAAAATAAAAATTTAGTACTTACTTCGAATTTAAGAACAATGAGTAATATATGTGAGTGTGTTCCAGAGCCAAGTAAGAGTTACATATCTTGTCTTGTCTCCATGGACCATCCTTTGAATATTGCATAGTTAACCAGAAAGTATTCAAATAACTGTTCAAGACATGTTAAAGGTGATCCTACCTTGGGTTTGAAAATTTGGTTGTAGAGTACTTGGCTTGTTTAGCCAACTAAATTATTCCGCAATCAAACATACAGAGAAGTTAAATAATACACGCTTGTTATCAGCAGTTTTTTGAGAGATATATTGCTTTACTATTTTTATCACATTATAAAATGATGTTGAAGTGAGCATTACTGTGTTTCTTTCTAAACTGTACTGCTATATGGTCTCTTATCTCCCTCTCACAGCTGTCTGCTATGAGCTCTCTTCCTGTGAAGGCTGACTGACAGGTCTCTTTTTCCAATTACTTTCCAAACATCAGTCAGTGTGGCCATATTTTAAATAGGCAGCAATCTTTGCAGTTAAGCACATTAAATATAGTAAATATATTGAGGAACACAACTTCTGAAAGTCTGAAATTGGACTCCTGGCTCAGGTTTGCTGTTCAGCTTAATTCACTGTATAAACCACATGGTGGACAAATTAAAGGCCAGTGAGCGAGAAGGAAAGAGTTGCTAATCTTATAGCAAACAACTTTTTTTTTTTTTTTACTATATGCATTTCAAGATAGACAGAGAAAGAGAGAGAGGGAGAGGGAGAGGGAGTTTTTATCTGGATTTTTATCATCATTCATATGCTGCAAAAGTTTTACATAATCGTTACTAATATTAAAACGGCCTACATGTATATTCTTAACTCTCCCAACATTGATTAAAATAATTTATTTATTAAAAATATAGCTACATTTGTGGGTTGGAAAAGTCATACTGGAATGAACTGCATTCCAATATGGAGATACATTACAGTCCCCTTTTTTATTATTATTTATTTATTTATTTTTATAAAAAAAAAATTTCCAAAAAAAAAAAAAATTATTAAAGGTGCCCTAGACTGTTTTTTTACAAGATGTAATATAAGTCCTAGGTGTCCCCTGAATGTGTCTGTGAAGTTTCAGCTCAAAATACCCCATAGATTTTTTTAAATTAATTTTTTTAACTGCCTATTTTGGGGCATCATTAACTATGCACAGATTTTTTCAGCACGCCCCTTTAAGAGATGCGCTTCCTCTGCACACGAGCTCTCGACTATATACATCGCATAAACACAGTTCACACAGCTAATATAACCTCAAATGGATCTTTACAAGATGTTCGTCATGCATGCTTCGAATTATGTGAGTAAAGTATTTATTTAGATGGTTACGTTTGATTCTGTGTTAGTTTGAGGCTATGCTCTGTGGCTAACGGGCTAAAGCTAACATTACACACTGTTGGAGAGATTTATAAAGAATGAAGTTGTGTTTATGCATTATACAGACTGCACGTGTTTAAAAATGAAAATAGCAACAACTCTCGTCTCCGTGAATACAGTAAGAAACTATGGTAACTTTAACCTCATTTAACAGTATATTAGCAACATGCTAATGAAACATTTAGAAAGACAATTTACAAATATCACTAAAAATATCATGATATCATGGATCATGTCAGTTATTATTGCTCCATCTGCCATTTTTCGCTGTTGTTCTTGCTTGCTTACCTTGTCTGTGCACAGATCCAGCCGTTAATACTGCCTTTCCTTGTCTAATGCGTCGAATGGGCTGGCATTATGCAAATATTGGGGTCATACATATTAATGAACTGTTACGTAACAGTCGGTGTTATGTTGAGATCCGAGTGTTTTCCGGAAGTCTTTAAACAAATGAGATTTACATAAGAAGGAGGAAACAATGGGGTTTGAAACTCAATGTATGTCTTTTCCATGTACTGAACTCTTGTTATTCAACTATGCCGAGGAAAATTCAAATTCTGATTATAGGGCACCTTTAACAAAACAAACACAGGGATTGAACAAAGGAAACTTGTGTTTTCTAAAAGTGTTACTAAATGAGACCCACTGACTTTACAGCTAAAGGTCTCTATGGTCATGCTTGACCCCTGTGAAACCTGGAAATCTATCAGATGTTGACCCTCACACCCACAGAAACTAGAAACATCAAAGACATATGCACAAACAGTACTGATAAGAGTTAGCATGGTTTGTAAGAAGCTAAGCCAGATAAGCCAGTTAACTTGGCTTCACTCAAATCTGACACTTCCTTAGATCACTTTTCATGGATTTTAAGGGTAACACTTTACAATACGTGTACACTAATAAGCATTAATTCATGCTTAACTAATGCACAGATAATACTGAATTAATGTATAACTCATGATTATCCAAGCTATTTCGTTAATCATTGCCACATTAGCAACTAATAAAGAGTCTGTCTGGTTAATACAGGTATATTAGTTCATATATGAATTGTTATCAATTAATTATGTCATTGTGGAATAATTACCTAATAACTTATTTTATTAACTAATAGTGTTAATGAACTTGTTAATTGCCACAGTGAGCCAAAGCTTTGTATTTCAACTTCCAGGCAAAACAGGTGAAGTAATACATGATTAATTATTTGTGCAAATTCATGTGCAAATTACTACAATTACTAAATGATAAGTTAATAATGATGTGCCTCAACAAATAAATTCACAACATAATGATATATTTGCAAACCATTAGCTAATAATTAATTAGTGACCATCACTATGTTTATAAAAGCCATTTATTAAATGCAGATAAACATTTAAGCACTTTCCAAACACATTTCCATATAACATACATTAAAACAAATCATTAAAACATTTACAAAACATAAAATTAAACATATACTCCCCTTTCTATGACAACTAAACATTTAAAAAAAAAAAAAAAAAAAAAGCTCCTTAGATGAGTTTTAATAAAGAGAAAACAATTTAAATCAAAAAGGGAAGATGATTCTAAATTCTTGTTAGTAGAACAAGAACAAAAGCAGTCATAACCAGTAACAACAATGCTTAAAATGTGCTTAGAACTATGAGAAACAGGTCTAATGTAACTTTACTTTTTTTTTTTTCTCAGAATGTCTAACAGGTCATTGGCCCGTTTCATGGACTATTTTAAATTCTTATTTAGCACCACTAGTCATTTAGTACCAAAAATCAGTCATAATCAGTAACAACACTGCTTAACATGTCCTGATGAACAGGTCTAATGCAACATTTACTTTTTCAGAATGTCTAGCAGGTCATTTGCTTTTTTCATGGCACTGATCTGACTCGAATTTGACTCTAAGATGCATTGAATTTGACTCTAAGTTCCATACATTTTTCTGCAAATTTTTGCAGACTGTCCCTTTTTTTGAAACCAACCCCAATTGAATATGTCAGGGCTAACAGCAGCCAGCTCTGCAATTGGTGCTTGGTTGACAATGGTGTTCCGGTCCACCCTCATGCTGTTATAGGCATCCACCTTTGTTGAGCCACTTTTGACAAGTCAAATAAATTTACTCAAATAAATTCATGAAAGAACAGAAATGCAAATGAGGACAAATCATTTCATAGACAAAGCATGCTACCACTACTAACACTAATATGTACAAATAAGGTACTTTTAAGTCCATAGCATTGGCTTGAAATCAACCTAACCTAAACTAGCTAGCTGTGGTCTCTGTGAATACATTAAGTGACAATGGTAACTTGTCATGTAGTACCTCTTTTGAAATTGCTGGCCTGTGCTTTCTTTGATTTCTTCTTTTTTGGTTTCTTTTTATACCTACCTTCTTTCATGAAAGCTCAGATGAATCAGAGCTGGAGTCATCTGAAGATGTTGTATCAGCTGGGATGCTGTAGGGTTCTGGGACTGTTCTAGAATTTCAGCTTTTAGTTTAAGGGCTGTGACATAAAAAACAGGATGTACAAATAGTCATATCTTCTTTGAGTCATGAACTACAGAAATAAAAAAGTTTCTCTTGTCAAATTTCTGCTTTACAAGATGTTAACTGATCAACTAGAGTCACGTAGAGTAACTTAATGTTTTCATTTAGCTGTTTGGACTCTCACTGTATTTCCCCCCTTTACTGCATCCTCACACAGGAAGTACATGTATAATTCACACAGAAATCAACCAGATGCAACCAAATGTTTTTAAATAAACAACATACCAAGAGGACAGTAAGGGTTAATTATTTTTATATTTATTTATTTATATTTCAAGTGTTTGTACAATTTGTGCCACAGTAGTGGAGGGGAAACACCATCTTCCAGACTCTCTCTGAGAAAGTTTCTCTCTTCAGCCAAAGACTCCACTTTTTCCTCCAGAGCATGGATATTCTCTTTCAGCATCTCAACTGTTTGTTTTGTTTTGGAAAGAGTTATATGGGCAGTTGAGCCTCTTCTAAAAGACAAGTCAAAGAAAAATATGTAGGCATGAACAAATTGTGCAGGTGACTATGAAATATTTGCGTCAGAAATACTTTATTAAAGTTTTTTTTTTTTTTTTTTCTAAGTTATTTTTATGGGCTTTTTGTGCTTTATATGGACATGACAGTAAAGATCAGACAGGAAAGCAATGGGTGGAGAGGGGGGAGCAGGATCGGCAAAGGACGTCAAGACAGGAATCGATCTCAGGTTGCGCATGAAGGCAGGTGTGCCATATCTTGGCGCAGTAACCACTATCCGCACCAAAACAGTATTAAAATTTAATGTAGCCCCTACTGTGAAAGTTGCAATATCCTTTCTTTAATTTATTTCTACAATAGTAACATTTCCAGTGTTCAACATTTTATCACAACAGGTTATCCTGTTGTGACATTTATCATCACAACAACACAATTACAAAATTTGTCAAATAGAGATGTTCTCAGAGAGGTCATCAAAAATGGGATAGAAAATAGCTTATTACTTATAAATTTTAGAAGAGCATTAGCTCTAGAAATCCTAGATTTGGAATGACCAACTTCTCTTTCTATGGCTGAAAGGGTCATCCCTTTGGCCTTCATCTGGACAACCTGCTGTCACTTTAGAACGGTTCACCATCTTTCAAAATCAGTGAAAGCTGGAAAGTTAGACTACCAGTTAAATAGTGTAAAATTAGCACCGGGTGCCAGATTAACACCAATAACTGGAAGTTATCTGAAAGTGTTCTCTAATTTTGACAAGGGTTCTTTTTCAATTAACTATACTGTGCTTCACAAAATGTTTAACTAACATTGCTTATGAATATGCTTAAAAAAACTGTGCTTTCACTCCTGTTTGGATAACTTCAAAAAGGACTAAGCAGTGACCTCAAAATTGTAGGAAATTGTAGGTTGTGCTTTAATTTTGATCCACTGTATTTTAATAATCACTTTTGTTTTTTTGTTCAGCTGTTCTCAATTCTCATTATTATTCATGGTAACTGCATTTACTTCCATCTTTAATACTAACTTCTGCAAACTTTGAGCAAATGACAACAGAGACAAATTCTTTTCTGTTTGTAATTAATTGTATATAATACATATGTTGTTCCATTACTGGCATACTAAACATGCATATGTATATTTGAGTGATTTTTTGGAAGCCATTTCTTTACTTTTGCCATTGAGTTTTATATATATATATAATAATATAATTTAATATAACTTTTTATGGCAGAGGGAAGGCAGCCACAACTTGGAGATGAAAAAAGTGGGTCTTTGGCATACTACGAGTAAAGGATGAGGGACGACATCCAGTCTTATGGCTTGTAAAGAAAAGAGGAAGGCAGAATCTTGTACCAATCGTGGTCAAGCATGTGCGACCTGGCTCCACCATTATAAGTGACGAATGGAGAGCTTATAGAGGTGCATTAGCTGCCATGGGGTACACTCACTTTAGAGTAAATCACAGACAGTGGTTTGTGGATCCCCACAGTGGAGCCCACACCCAGCATCTCGAGAGAGCATGGTTGAAGTACAAGTCTATTATTTGGAGACTTAAAGGGAACAGAACAGAAAAATCCTGAAAAACACTTCTCAGTCATTGAATGGACTCATAGCCAGGGTCCCCTTGGTAGACTGTTTAAAGACATTCGCCATCACTATCCTGTGTAGGAGTTTACCTCAAAACGCACAATGTAATGCGTTATGGAAACATGTTTTTGGAAAGTGCTTAAGTGTTTATTAGCTAATGGTTTGCGAATATATCATTATGTTGTGACTTTACTTGTTGAGGGACATCATTATTAACTCATAATTTAGTAATTGTAGTAATTTGCACATGAATTTGCACAAATAATGGAGTAATTAATCATGTATTACTTCACCTGTTTTGTCTGGAAGTTGAAATACAAGGCTTTGGCTCACTGTGGTAATTAACAAGTTAATTAAAACTATTAGTTAATAAAATAAGTTATTAGGTAATTAATCCACAATGACATATTTAATTGATAAAAATTCATATATGAACTAATATATTAACCTTGCCAGACTCTTTATTAGTTGCTAATGTGGCAATCATTAACGAATAGCTTAGATAATCATGAGTTATACATTAATTCAGTATTATCTGTGCATTAGTTAAGCATGAATTAATTCTTATTAGTGCATATGTATTGTAAAGTGTTACATTTTAAGAGACATAAACTGGAAATTCTGCACATTTTGTCCAACAGGAAATCATCTTTTTGGTATAGGGTAAATCATCCAAGGATTATGTTGCAGCTGTGCAACTGCCTATGAGATGAATAGGAATGATAACAAATAGCATTCTCCAGGAATTATTGACCTCCTTGATATATGAACGAATGCAAGGCAAAATTTGACTGTCCAAAGCAGAATAATTATATTTCTAATTAAGTCTTTGTATTTAATGAACTCAGTGTGAACACTGGCTCAGAAAGTCCCTGTTTATATCGACGACTCCTCATTATGCCAGCTAAACATAACACTGCCTAATTCATTCAGTTCCATGAGGTCAGTAATTGCATACCATTTAAAAACAGTCTGACTGGAATAATACATTTATGCCTCTGAGATTGTGAAGAAAAATTGTTTTGTCCAAATTAAAACTGTCATCCTCTGAAAGCAAGCATGCATAATGTAACACTGGTCACATGAGAGTATATTAATGAAAGGACATTTAATGAGGCAAATCAATGTCACATGTCTCCTCTCCTGTATATCCCTCATTTTCATATATTTAAATATGCTTAAAAAAAAGAAGAAAAAATACACACTACAATAATAATAATAAAAAACATTCTGTTCCTAATTCTACATATTCAGGAAAATAATAAAGGAAAATAAGGAAACAAGGGTGAAAAAGCAATCATTTTATCTGAGACAAGTCACAAGCTCTGTCTCACTCACACACATGGACACTGTAAGAAAGTTAAAGCAATTAAGAGATAATATACAGGCAAAAAAAAAAAAAAAAAAAAAAAAAAAAACATCAACCCCCATTCCACATGTTTCCACTACTAGAGAGAAAAATCTGATGGTATGATAAATAACGTCTGCATCATAAGCAGCACATCCTTTAAAATATGTTCTTACTTTTAAACTAAAGCCATTTTATTTTCCCTATTATTCTTAAATAAATTATATATTAAGAATTTGTTGTTATAAATTTGATTTATGTTATGCATTTATTGTAAGACATTTTATAACTTCTGACCACTGCTTGTGTTTGCATAAATTAAATTAGTTTGGATCTCATTGCATTTTTTTAACATCTCATGAGATTTGAATTGGACCTAGCACCATTTAAATGGAAAAGGGGTATGAGAAGGAGAGATAGAAAGCCTTAGAGTAACATGTTGAGGAAAAGAGAGAACTCCCCTCATAATTAACACTGACATCTGACTGAATACGGTATCTGTTTTGTGAGTCAATTTGGTCGATAGCTAAACTAAAGAAATTATGAGAGTGAACAGTCTACCTTGGTGTTTGGAAAGGTGAAAGACATCACAAGGAGAACCACCTCCAGGCTAAACAAACTAAGCTCATTTGTATTCAATCTACATTGTATTCTATAGATCTAACTTAAGATCTTCAGTACTATTCTATCCAGGACACATTAAAACAAATCCACTCACATTGGTGGTAACCAAAAACTCAGGTACACTTACTTAAAACTAAGAACTGGGAAACAAACAGTTCCTCCATATTGCTGCTTACTGTGCTTTAATTAAAATGTTTACTTCCTGCACTGCCTTATTTTATCATACTATGGTTCCATTTCATCTCTATAGAAAAAAGATGTAACTGACAGCTATATAAAAAAGAAATGTCAAACAGCCCATAATCACCTAATAAATTAATAAACACTAGCTGATGTTGCCGCTGGGGCGATACAATGGTGCCACTATGTCTGGTATGAATAAACACAAAAGACAGAATTACTCTCCTTATCTATGTAGCTAAAGGGCTCTTAGCCTTTGTCCAACTATCTCAATCTCATGCCATTGATTCACTGGCATTTATTTGCATAGTGTGACATGAAATTAAAGCGAGTTTATATAAACTCATCAGCCTGAAAGCATATAAAGCTTAGTTTTAAATTTGATGCAGGCTTATAATTGCTTAAAGGCTCCTTTTCAATACAAACAACAACCTTACTCGATTACCCAGCTAACAAATTTTTGTTCTAAGAATGTTTTCCAAATGTTCAGTTTTGGTTATGGAAACCTTAAAATGTCCAGTTTTTTGATGTTAGTGGAACTTTTTTTAAAGGTTAGTATGATTTTCCTAAAACATTCTTTTAACTTAATGGTAACACTTTAGAATACTGATCCTTCATTAATGAATAACTACACAGGAACAAATGAGTAATGCATTATTAACACTCTAGTAACTACTATTAACTAACAAGAAACTCTGATTAATGAATTAGTAAGTAATAGTGCTCAGTTGAATGTGGTAGTTCCCTATTAGCTAATCAGTAGCTACTGTTTTGTTCATTCCTCCCAGAGAACTACTAAGAACTACTATATACATGTTCGTAATTAATGTGAATAATGAATAATGTATAATTAATTCTAGAGTAAAGGCCTTGGTAACCCACTAGTAATGACTGAAGTATTACCATATAGTATAAGTATTACCAATTACTAATTATTTGGATCAGTATTCTAAAGTGAAAAGCATGATAACTCTCTAGTAACTACTGGAGTCATTGTAAACTTTTGAGGTTTTTGTAAAGTATTGGATAGTAATAACTCAAGAGTTACTATATAACTCTAAAGTAACTACTTCTTATTTGGATCAGTACTCTAAAGTGAAGATCATAGTAACCCACTAGTAATTATTTAAGTGTTACTACATCCTTCTAAAGGAACTACTAATTATTTGGATCAGTATTCTAAAGTGAAGATCATGGTAACCCACTAGTAATTACTTAAGTGTTACCAAATATATCAGAAGGAATTACTATACAAAACATACAAAAACCTCAAAAGTTTACAATGACTCCAGTAGTTACTAGAGAGTTATCATGTTTTCCACTTTAGAATACTGATCCAAATAATTAGTAATTCCTTCTTAAGTATTTAGTAATACTTCAGTCATTACTAGTGGGTTACCTTGACCTTTACTTTAGAATTAATTATACATTATGCATCATTCATGTTAATTATGAACCTGTATATAGTAGTTCTTAGTAGTTCTCTGGGAGGAATGAAAAAAAACAGTAGTTACTGATTAGTTAATAGTGAACTACCACCTACAACTGAGCACTATTACTTACTAATTCATTCATCAGAGTTACTTGTTAGTTAATAGTAGTTACTAGAGTGTTAATAATGCATTATTCATTTGTTCATGTGCAGTTATTCATTAATGAAGGATCAGTATTCTAAAGTGTTACCAACTTAATTTGTATTACAACTCAACATAGTTGATGTCCCATTTCCCTAATGTTAATAGAATTTAATTTAAATATTAGTATATTGTTCCTGAATCATTCAAACAAGCACCTGCTGTTAACAAGCAGTATCACTGAAGGAAAGAGAAACAACGAGAACAGAAATTTTAACTGATCTCCAGCCACAGCCTTAGATGAAATCAACTGAAGATAAAAGACATTAAATCTCTCAAGATCTCAGCAGAGGATGATTAAACTCCAGAAACAGTTTTACCAGCTTCATTTATGGCTAACTAGTTGACTTTATTTCTTTCAAACATGTACATGAACAGAGGTTTAAATGTTGATGTATGTAGTCACCATGCTGGTGATCAGTGTTTTCTTTAGTTGGGCTCTTGACCCTTGACTTTCCCTTGATCTTATTTCTCTTTCAGCAAATCAAACTGGAAAAATGTTCCAAGCAAACCTTGCCAGAACTTTAGCTAAAGTTATGAGAATGTTCCTTGTTTGCTAGGTAGGGACCAAATTCAGCCCATAAACTATTTTAATAAGTCTATTTGGTTGATTTTGATGAAAATTCAAAAACCAGATGACCATGCTTATTCGGTACATGGTTTAAAAATATAGGGTAAATAACACCCTTAAATGGACATATTTGAGCACGTCTTATCCAATCAATTGCATGTATGCTAATAATTCTGTATAAATTTGCAAACCAGTATTCAACCTGTCATTCTGAAATCTAGAAATTTATTGAAAATCCTTGCCAATTTAAACACAGAACATTAGGGTTTTAACACAAACATGTTACACAAAACCACTAAAATCTGGTAATCTGATAATCTATCACTTTTTATACAAGTATTGAAACTCTAGTTTGTGTGTTGTTTTGAATCTGAAAGCTCGCAATACAGTAGTTGCAATTCATTCTGTGTAGAACGAATGTGCTAAGATTTGAAAATTACTCTGAAAAATGATATCCCCATCAATATTTTCATTTGAATAATGTGGCCTTTAAAGTCCCCATGAACCGGAAGTTGCAAACGAGTTTTCTCCAGTGTTGTGATGTATTTCCAAGTGAAACGGAATATTGAATAGAGGGCAGAGTTTTATTTCAGTGCTCCTCCTCTCCATCTCCAGCTCATAGCAGACTAACGTTTGGTTGCGTTTTCAACCCAAGCCGTCAAACTGATGTCATTAGAGAAGGGGCACCGTTGCAGAGGGGAGGAGCATTTTCAGATTTTGATTAAATATTAGGAAGCCAAACATTTTTTTTTGTGTGGATTGACTTGCACGGATTAATTGTTCACCACAAAACTAGCAATTTGAGATAACAAAATACATAAGGTCAATTTTGATTTCATGTGTACTTTAAAAGAAAGAAGTCGAAGACCACTGAAATATGTCTCAATTTGAAATGGAAATCATGCAGTTCAGTGCATGCTTTCATTCTAGTGCATGTATTACAAAAGGACTGAAAGATGGTATTTGCAGTGCAACATGTTATAAGAATGAATCAGTGACAAAATGGACCATTTTCCCCCACACTTCCACTGCAGGCTATATCATGTTCTATATTATCCAAGGAACATTATGCAAGGAAATGGATTTCCTCACCTGTTATTTGCATAAATCAGCATTATATTCCTGAGGCCCATTATTCATAGCCGTAGTGCCCTTACAGGCAGCAATGGCAGTGCTGGAATGAACTCCCACACAAAAGATACTTTGGGTGAGGGCATGTAAAGGGGCAGTTGATTAATACCCAAGAGTGGTGGTTTGTTCTGGGGGGACTGCTGCGCGTGAAGAGGGCTGAAGATGCTCCTTCATCCGGGGTGAGGAACAGCCTGGCCCGTCTGTTATTATTGAGGGCTTCTCGAGAGCTCTTGACAGAGAGAGAGAGAGAGAAAAAGAGAGGCAATATTCTGACAGTAGGAGGATTACCATTTCACTGGCTACACAAGTCATAGCATTGGAAACAACGTGCCAGCGGGCATGAAACACAACCATGCTTCAGCAAGGATTAGGACAAGATTACATTTGAAAATTTTTTTGTCAACACTGCAAATCCTCAAACTCCTAATACGTCTAATGATGTGACTTCTGTATTATAATATTAGTTGCAATTCGTTCTGCTCTATTTTTCTCAAAACTGCATAAATATTGTGTGCTTTTCAGTCTTTCCACAGATATCAGACCCCACATTAGCCCATGAGACTCATTATGCACTGCAGAATAGCTTATAACCATCAATCCAAAAATGTCTATTTTGATTTTGTTGACACCATTTTCTGACATCGCCGCAACATAGAGATGTGCAAAAGTACATATTTTTGTGATTCACTAGTCAGGGTGATTGTTTGAATGACTAAAAATGTTCTAGTAAGGCTATTCTTTTGTGTTCACCTGACCACAATCAGAAGAGTTTCTTTGATAAGACATGTTCTTGCTCTTAGCAGCTAAACAGAGTACAATGAACAGTAAAAGTCTCTCGATGTGCTTTGAGAAATGGAATTATTTTTAAATTTACGCACCACTGTAGAGCACAATGCTAAAAGCCTAAGACATTCATCTGCATGTGTATGACAGTAATGGTAGTGCTTTTATGGAGATTCATTTAAAGCTTTAGAGATTTTTAACTCACTATATAGCTTGAAACTGCAAAATCACACACTCTTTGTAGGTGTGTACATTCCCAAAAAAATACTCATTGTTTAAAACATGGAATTCCCCGAGTTCTTTGAAAATCTGAATTATGAATCCAGGGAACAAACTATAAAGTGTTTTAGTGATGGATTATTTTGGGCTTTGATGTCCTCAACAACCTGAGTAATAACTTTAAGTCCCTTCAAATGAAGCTAAAGTGCCTGCTAAACTTAAGCTGTAGACAATGCTGTAAACACACATGAAAGACTCTCAGCTACCTCAGGACCACCCATGAGCATACCATATTTATCTAACATAGTAACCCATGGAACTTAGGGCTCTGTAATCCACTTAGAGAGTTACCCTGTTTGATAAAGGTTGACAGAATAATCCCTTTCATCTCTTCTTCTTCCTCTGTGTCATGTTTTCCTCTTCATCTGTTGTACAGCAGGTGTGTATCAGTCTAGGTTCAACTATACATTGCTGTATGTGCAGATGCAATGATTTATTAATGTGATCCCTGGGAATCCTGTTTTGTTATTGGCTAGATTTGCTCAAAATCTAGAACACTATAATTACTCGGATTCCAATTTTAATTCAAAGAATTAAACTTGATTGGAAAATGAACTGGATGCCAGTGACAGACTTTTATTCATTGATATGGAAATAAAACAAACACTATTTAGCACTTTTTGTAATGTCTATTAAATTATCTAAAAGTCATAATGTGAAAAACATTCAGTTAATCGACTCAATTAGCTTGATAAGAGGTATATATACAGCAGACTTATTTCTGTTCCACAACAGTTTGCCAGCATCCCTCCACCATCCCACCTCCTAACTTCTAACTATTTGGGCCAATCTGATTATATGTAAGTGTGAATTCATGACTTGCCTTTTTTTTTCCTTTTTGTGGAACAGACCCAAATTCAAGTCTTTATTCATTGATCTTCATCTCCATTGTCAGTAGCAAACATAATAATCAAATCTTGCATACAAATTTAAATATTGCCACCTCAAACAGCTGAACGACAAAAATGTTATGTTAATGATATCAAATCGCATGACTGTCTGTTACGCCACTGGTATAAATGTACATCTTTGTACCTGTAAATATTATGTACGGAAACCTAGGTATATGCAATTAGATGAATCCCTTGTTATACAACATTATAATAACTTCAGTACAACAGCACTCTTGCTTGTGTAAAAAAAGAAAGTGAACATGTTATTCAATGTCTCCTCATGTTTTCCAGTTGGAAAGGTGACTTATCCTGCTGCTATGATCCTTTAATGCAATATTTTCTGTCCTGCTGTGCCGTCTTCATTCTCCTGAGCTTACTGACCCACTGAGGTCACACTGATGAACCATCTGGGTCTGAAACACACACACACACACAAGGGATATTAAGGAGAAATACTCATGCCATTGACTCCTTCAGTCACCCGTACTCTGCTGATCTCGGCACAGAGGAGCTACTTTTCTGTTCACTACCGTTTCTTATTCCTGAGTAAAGGAGGCTATTAGTTTTGGATGTGGACTCAATTCAAGCTGACAGGCCATGAACAGTACTTTTTTTTTTACACTTCTCTACTGGTTGCTGAATATAGGCTTTTATCAAATGCAGTTGTACGTCTCGCTCCTCATTGCTCATACTAGCTGCCTTCTTTTCACCTTCCCTTGCAGGAAGTTATTTACTTTGTATTGCATGTGTTGACTAGAACTTTGTACACTATAAAAATGATTTGATAAGTCATGGCAACTTATATTTTTTGACATTAACTAATCAAAATAATTTAAGCATTTTCAACTTTTTTTATATATATATAATTTTAATTGAAGTCAGTTTAATATAATTTAAGTTAAAAAAGACCACAAAGTTGATTGCACTTAAAAATTTTAAGGCAGCAACTTAACTTAAGTTTTTAAGTTGAAATAGGTGGAAATTTTTACAGGGTACTTTTGTTACATTGTATATTGTGTTTTGTGTTTGTGTTTAGGCTGTCAATTATAGCCTACATTTTAACTGAATAAATTGCATGATATGCTAATTGATTAAACAAATTATTTTTTTATACCATATCAATCATTTTTGAGAAAAGCCCAAAATAAGATAATTAGAGGTGTGATTGGTTCTGACTTTGGTTCAATTATGAATACTTATGATTACCTATATTTGCAATGCATTGTGAGAGATGAAATTTGAACAAATCATGAAACCAGTTATTCTGGAATCATTCATTATTATTTCCAAAAATATGCTGAACTGTAACATGAGAGACAATTTGTACTATAGATAAGCTTTACATTCACAGTCTCACATAATTTCAGATAATAAAAATGATTGTACATTTATTATTTATCCAATAAAAATAAAGTATGATACCATTTGGGCAAAAACATAAAATTCTCCTCCCGTTTTAATTTGATTAATTATCTGAACATGCTCCTCCCAAACTTTGTTAATAAAACCCATTCATATTCATTCATTGATTCTGAAGATTTGGATTACAGGGCACAAATAATTTTTTGAGCCATTACGTATTGAGAAAACTTGTTTTATGTCCCACAGTAAACAAAATAAATATTACATTAAGTAATGGTAATGGTTAAATTATTACATAAATGTTATTTATTTTAAAGTGTAGTCTTGTTTAACATTAACCATTTGAAATGAGTTGCCATCAGAAATCATAAATCAAATCATCAACAAAATAAAATGTTAGAATTTAAAATCAAGTATATAAGTAAAATGCTTAGAAGCTTAACGAATCTTTTGTTTCGAATCAGTGATTCGGATCGTGTATCAAACTGCCAAACTGCTGAAATCACGTGACTTTGGTGCTCCAAATCACTGATTTGAAACAAATGATTAGTTAAGCTTCGAAACAGTGTTTTGAAATCCCCCATCACTAGATATTGTTGAAAAGTTGTTATTTTTTTTTTTTTTGGTGCACAAAAAGTATTCTCTTCACTTTATAATATTAAGGTAGAACCACTGTACTCACATGAGCTGTTTTAAATAAGTTTTTAGTACCTTTCTGGATCTTGAGAAGTTTGGCGACATAGATGGCAATAGAGGCCTCAGTGAGCCATCAGATTTCATCAAAAATATATCTTAATTTGTGTTCCAAAGATGAACGAAGGTCTTACAGGTGTAGAAGGACATGAGGGTGAGTAATAAATTACATAATTTTCATTTTTGGGTGAACTAACCTTTTAATTCAAGATTATCTGTGCATTATTTAAACATAAATCAATGCATAGTAGCACACATGTATAAAGTGTTACCTGATTCGTAAACACATCTAAAAAGTTAATACATAAATGATTTACGTTGTAGATGCTGTCAATACATCCATATTGTACATTTTAGTGTCTATGCAAACATAAGTAAATATATGTGTGGTAGAACCGCATTTTATGTACAATACATGAGATCACCCTTGGGAATTACACATTTTTAAGTGATGAAAATTCAAGTTATTTTAGTCTTAAAGAAATACTTTGCCCAAAAATGAAAAATCTGTCATCATTTATACTCACCCTCATATCATTCCAAACCTGTATGACCACCTTTCTTCAGCAGAACACAGATGGACTGAAATGGAATATAATTGATTTGCAACTCTATATCACACGTTGACACGCACATACAAATACACTCACACTTTCGCAGGAATGCAAAAATCCATTTCACAAGTACAAAGTGGATGCTTCACTGTGATGCTTCACATCCTCTAAGGTGCTGATAAAGCTGCAGCTGACAATCACTGTGAAAGTTTTCATACTGATGAGCTACCCAACCCAAATCCTAAACCATAACATGTAAAATGGTAGAAGTATTTCAGATCTGTGTAAAATGTCAGTTTCTACCAGAGTGACAGAAGATTGTGTCGGAAACACTCTTAGATAAGCCCACAGGTACCGTTATCATCGATCAGTTTGTTATCACCTCCGCTCCTGAAGATCTAATTAAAATCTCTCACCCCTTTTAAAGGACTTGACTGTGACTGACGAAGGCAACCGTTCACACAGCTGCAAAGTTAAACCTGCATTAAAACTGCAGGCCTGTGAAGCTAAAACATTCATCCACCATCTAAATAATCATGCTGTTACATTTTTCCATCAACCTTAGGGTGAACCATCATTAGCCTTACTGTTCATTATAATCACCAATGCCGTACACAGCAATTTCTGCCAAAAACTCTGACTGAACGCAAACGGCTTCCATGATGGCAGAGTCATTTTTCTCCAGTCGAGACTGGGAATGTAAATGCAACAGATAAGTCCAGGCATGCTTAATGTTGTGAGTACACAGCTCAACTACTGGATTTCATTTCCTCCTGTTTCGCATCTCTCCTTACTGGCTTTCTGTTTACCAACTAGGGCCAGACTCATTTGCATAGTAATGACAAGAGTGTATGTGTGCAAAGCAGCAACTTTAAAATGTGTTAATGGGCTCATATTTATTCATGGCATTCTAGGGAGAGTCCAAACACATAAAAATGTAAGTATGAAATAGTACCTTAAAATAATGTATAGGTTTACATATGAAAACGAAAATAGAAGTGTTACACCATATGTATTTTATGAAATACATTTAATATGACTTACTGAGCACCTTAAAAATGATATTTGACTAGTGACCTTTAAATATGGCAGTACCTTGATCAGCACACACAACTAATGACAGATCATCTTAAGTGGGCTGCTACAGATGATGTCATTTATAAGAACAAAGTGAAGCACTGATGTTGGGTTTTAGCTTCAGACAAAAGTGCACTAATTTGGAAGACAGGGCGTTCATATTTTGGACATTCAGGTCACTTATACTGTCCCACCAGTAAATTGTTCACTATTTCAAAAACACAACCAGAAATATTACACATTCAGGCTTAATTTAATGCATTAATGTTGATCACACAATATACTATGTGTATTATTTGTCTGCCACAATAATGTAATGTTTTTAAACTATCTTAATATTGATATTTGTGATAAATTTGATTAAGTAATCGGCATATCATGTAATTAATTTGATTTAAAGGTTTTAATGGCATCTAGCGGTGAGGTTGCGAACTGCGACCAACAGCGCTCACCTCTCCCTTTCGAAGCACATAGGAAGCTACGGTGGCCGTCTGGCCGACACAAGACATAGATGTCGTCGTCTGAGACAGCAGAGAGTAGCCAGTCAAGCAATGAGGTTTCTTCTTACTTCTAAAAAAGAATGGTCTCTTACTACTACTACTTTGTGCGTATTCAAAGTATTGACGATGCAAGCTTCCTCTAAAAACACAAAGGATTTAGAAGAAGAACAACATAGTGACGAAACACGCGCTAGAGCAGGGATTCGCCATATATAGATAGAAATGGCTCATTCTAAGGTAATAAAAACATAACAGTTCGTTATGTAAGGTCTTTATACTCAACTGAAAACACAGTTATGTATATTATATTGCATTTCTGTCAATATATCCTCCAAAATTTTACACATTGCACCTTTAAAATTTTATACTTTATAAGAAATTGATCTATTGTTTTTTTTTAAAAAAAATCTATTAGTTAAGATATAAAAATTAAAAAGTTGTCTTTTAACATCTCTGCTGCTAAAGCTAGATAACGAATGGCACGTTTATATTCTAAGCAGTGCAAAACTATCAGCATGTTTACAAATTCTCAGAGGCTCTGAAATCATACTTGGCGGAAGAAGCCTCTTCATTAACATTTTTAACTGCTGCGTTTCAAATCATATTTATGTGTTGTTTGCTTAAAGGGAGTTAATCTGTCAGGAACCAGTAGACATCTGGTGGCTTCTTCTTAGGGAGTTTTACACAAACTAACAGTTTTCTCAGTTCCACTTTGAGATGAAAAATATTTACAAAAATCCATGAAGTATGTGTTGTACAAAGGGACTACAGATCTCTCAGTGTTAGCTGCAGGAGAACAGTGAACTTTCCAGACATTCAGAGGGTCTGTCATATCTCTTATATCCATATCTGCCAGTATGAACTAAGCCCTACCGATTTGCAAATTGGTGATTATTTCAGAATTTACATGTCTCATAACCTACTGAGCTCATTCACTGTCTGCTGTCTACAATAAATAAGCTATACATAAATACTGTAGTGTTTTTATGTAGATGAACATTAAGTGAACCAAATGAGAGATGCCACTAACACTTGTTTTGAAATCCTAATGAGCACAAAAAAGCACACCAAATATTGGGTGAAATAATACATTTTTAATAAGGTCAAACTATTTTATGCTTTTCCTTTAGGAATACTAATAATAATAATGAAAAAGAATTGATAATCATTATTTCTCTTGGCTTCATTCACCATCTCGGATGGAAATCTTTTAAGAATATGACAAGACATTAGAGGTTGTTATATTCATAAACCAAGCTAACAGGGAATGTTCCCACAAATTTCATTAACATTTTATAAATGTTATGTAAATGTTAGAACAAAACGTTCTTTAAGAAATATTTTTGGAATGTTCTTATAACATTATATACATTCTCATAATGTTGAGAGAAAACAACGTTCTTGGAACGTCCTAATGTTTTAAACGTTCAGAAAACTTTAAGAAATAACGTTTTCATAACTTAAAGGGAATGTTAGCAAAACATTCTAAGAATTTTTGTTAGCTGGGAAGATTAAATGTGAGGTTGCCTTGCAATTTTGTTCAAAATTAACTCTGGTATACAGTGTCTCAAAAAATGCAGAACTTCAGTTTGCCAAAAAAATTCTATCTAGGTTGGCTGCTTACTAGGTAAAACTTACTGCACATTTTAGCGAGAGTTTAGAGTTTTTAGTAAATGAAAAATGTTACTATTATAATTAGCACACTTGTACAATAAAAAAGGGAGGGATAAGTAGTAGATTACTAAACTTTGATTTGTAGCAGATAAAAATATGGAATTGCAACATGAGAAAAAAACAATTGAACATCTGTGGAAAAAAACCCATTGAAAATACCCATTTAAAATAATTAAAAAGCTCAAAAAAACCCAAAAAAACAAACAAACAAACCAACAAACATTCAGTCATGTAGAAGCCTGGTGAGGTGACATTTAAAGTGACTAACTTTCCTGTATTTCTTCCTCTATTATGTTACCTTTTAATGTGCACAACTGGCTGTCATTGTAAGCAACTTCATATGCATGTGGAAATTTATGGACTGACAATCGTCCCCCTGCTTTTAGCCGACATGTGACTTTCTGAGGATTGCAGAGCAAGTGCAGAACAGCAGTTGTTTAGAAGAATTAAAGCTTGGATGATGTCATCACCATCATCTTTACCCCACACTGAGATAGAACAGGAGATTGTAAAGGTCTCAAAGCTGGAAGGATATTTCAGAACAGTAAGGACACACTGAGGGGTTTGCAGTGCATTGTGCTAATTGTAGGAAAAGTATAGAGGAAAGAGTCAAAGATAACCAGTGCCATTTCTCCTTCTCATGTGTCTCACACCAATTTGTCTCTGAGATTCTTAGTTTATTTTTGGGTCCAAACTAAGGACAGAATGTTTACCAAGCTGTGGATGCTTTGCAAGAGATGTAAAGAGCTGCTCTCTGAAGGCAATTTATTTGTAGATTATCAGGTATGAGAAATGCATTATAACATACTAAGTGTAACCAGGAGCATGCAAAGATGCAAATATTAGACATTAATAGCTGTTCATATCCACGATTTTGGACTTATTACCTTTATATGAACTGCAAACTGTAACAGAGACCAGCTAGTAAAGAGCTGAGCAGGTAAACCTCACTCCCCTAACCCTCAAGAGGCACACTAGCGACAGACGCTAGAGGCTGCGGTCTTCAGTGTCCTTGTTAGCATGCCCGCCTCCCATATCGGAAACGTCAGTTTGAATCCCGAGAGGTGTGAGTAATGTTGGTGCCGTGACCCGGATGGAAATGAGGTTTAGGGGGGTGAGTGTAACGGAGGTCAGCTAGGAAAGAGCTGTGCAGGTAAACCTCACTCCCCTGACCTCAGGAGGCACACTAGCGACTGATGCTAGAGGCTGGGGTCTTTAGAGTCCTTGTTAGCGTGTGGTGCGAGTAGAACTGGAGGGGTTATATTTGCTCAAAATATGGGTTTACCCAAAACCTGTCAGCAACTGTTCAAAACACCTCAGCAACTGCATAGCAATGCCTTACAAAACCCTAAACTCATGTCACCAAACAAAATGGTTTGTAAATGAAAAGTTTACATTTATATTTTTGCATTTAACAGACACTTAAGAATTAGGAAGCACAAGCAATTCAGATTTGAAATATCTTTCTAAAATGAAGATAGCTCTGAATTTGAAAAAACCTTAATTTAACATGAACAGTGGGGGTTGAGAATTATCACATTCAGCGTTAAAGGCATATTTTATGCCTTACATTGTCACATATACATTGGTATTGATGTCCCAGGAGTCTGTACAGATGGTAGAGGCCAGATGAACAGTGACAGCAACTGAAGATTGTAAATACTTTTAATTATACTATTGAGCTAATCCAAACTAAAAAGTTAACTCAACCAGAACTTATCTGCCTGTGCTGGGATCCATTCCCCCTCGTCTGGTGGATCAAAACTGACATCCTCTAGTTTTTCATACACTTGAAATCCCTTTAATGTCCATCTCTCATAACCAGGCCTTTGAGGACAGGCCTGACAAAATTAACTGTCATTAAACTCATCAAACGCTTCATAATTGGATTGCTTTTTGAAGCAGACATACTACAAATTAAAAAGAAGGAGAGATGTGAAGAGAGGTGTTCTCTTCAAGAAGGCTATTTCCACAGCGTCTTTCAAAGTTCTGAAAGTCTTTTTGAGCCTGAAGAGATACATTAATGAAAGCCTTAGAAAGAATCTTACTCTGGTTTTATAAGTTAACTTTAAAAGGATTAGAACGTTAGCAGGACAAATTCACTAAGAAATTGCACCACCTCTGCTGAAAAGACTATTTCAGACCTGTATTAACTTATTTGGAGCTAGCCATATTGCATAGCCAAATTGTTCATCAAAAATGGCTGGTTAACCAGCTTGGTTTTTGTATTGAATGGCTGCCAGTTAAGCTAAGCTTGCTAGGGACATCAGAATACTAGTGTCAATGACAAATAATAATCGTAATAATAAACAAGAACCACATTTTTTTCTAATAAATAATAATAAAAGACTACGCGAAACTACTTAAGGTTTTCTTTTTAATTTCATTCATTTAAAACAAAAAAAAAAAAAACAAACAAAAAAACAAAAAAAAAACCTAAATTAATTTTAATTAAAAAATTAAAGGGTTAGTTCACACAAAAATGAAAATTATGTCATTAATTACTCACCCTCATGTTGTTCCACACCCATAAGACCTTCGTTCATCTTTGGAACACAAATTAAGATATTTTTGATAAAATCCAATGGCTCATAAGGCCTGCATCACCAGCAATAACACTCCCTTTTTCAAAGCTACTAAAAACATTTTTAAACAGTTCATGTGACTACAGTGGTTCAACCTTAATATTATAAAGTGACTAGAATACTTTTTATGCGCTAAAAATAACAAAATAGTGATTTTATCCAACAATATTTAGTGAAACACTGTTTCATGAAGCTTCGAAGCTTTACAAATCATTTCAGTGAATGAGTGGTTCGGAGCACGTATAAAACTGCTAGAGTCACTGAGCCATCGGATTTTATCAAAAATATCTTAATTTGTGTTCCAAAGATGAACGAAGGTCTTACAGGTGTGGATGGAATGACATGAGAGTAATGAATGACATAATTTTCATTTGAGTGAACTAATCCTTTTAAAAACATTGCATTTATTCTGTCAAACCCACTGGGACCCACAAACTTTGTGTTTCAGCACTAAAACCTCTGTTTCACTCATTAAGCTAATCAGACAATTTCAGTTTTGGTGCAAAAACAAAGCAGACAGCATGTGCTAATGAACAACACTGTTCATTCTTTAGCATGTTTCACATTATACAGACAGAATGCAGCCGCTTTAAAAAAGGAAACCCTGGTTGTGGATCAGGATCAAGTACTATGCGTTTAACGGCTATGAACATTCCGGTCATAGTTCCTTAAGATGGCATTTTTCTTGCGTTTGTGCCGCTTCCCATCGTTGACACAGGGTCGTGGGAACCATCTAGCATCAAACAGTGTGACCTTATTAGCCAGATTTTCTCTGCTCTCCAACCTCGCTAGCATAACGACCCTATCTCCCACATTCTTTGGCGTCACGTATCAGTGCCCAAGCACAACGTATCAAATGTGAACTTTCATTTGAGTACAACTGCATGCGTATCTCTTTCGGCAGGACATTCCGTTCGCTTGTTCATCGGAGTCTGTCTCGTGACATTTGGCTGAAATATCACAAAATGTCAGCGCCATGTTGGGGAGAGGGAGGGAACAGGTGGAGCTCTCCATAAACCTGACACAAGGACTGCTCAAGGCATCTGGCTCACTCTCTACTGTGAGCCCATTGCATATGAGCTGTCATTGTAACATGATGTTAAGTTTCGTTTAAAGACAACTTTATTCTTAGATTACACCACCTTAATTTCTTTAGCTTATGCTCTCACACAAACACAAGCACATTGGTACAAACATGCCTGCTAAAAGCTACAGGCTTTTAACCTCTGTGCAAATCTGTGCTTTGGGCCATTGACATTATGGAGTGACACTTTCTGACAGACTCTCACAGGTAAGGATCAGTGATTATTTTATTGCCAAGCCAACACAAATTGAATAAACTGAATAAAGCCAGCATTGCTGACATATTTTTATTATATGAAAATATATTTGTTGAGTAATTATGGGATTTTAAGTAGATTTAAAGGGATAGTCCACCAAAAAAAATTAAAAATCCTACCATCATTTGCTCCAATGTTACTGCAAACTGTAAGCATTTCTTTCTTTTGCAGAACATAAAAGATGATATTTTGAAGAATGCTGGTAACCAAACAGTTTTGTTTCTCATTGACTATAAAAAATATAATGTAAGTAAATGGGGGCTGAAACTGTTTGGTTACCAACATTCTTCAATATCTTTTTTTTTCATGTTCTACAGAAGACAGAGTCATACAGGTTTAGAATGCGTAATGTCTGTCAGAGGGTTCGTAATCTGCCAATGTGAAATAAAAGACAGGAGGCGAGAAGGAAAACCTGAGGCACAGAACTGGTAGTCCCATGAGTCTTTATGGATAGTCACATAAGTACACTCACATACATGTAGAAGCGGGTATAAAAAAGGAAAAGAAATGCTACAAACAAAACAAAATGGAATAGACAAGTTAGTTTTCTATAATAGTCAGCGGTAGTGCAGCCATCTCTCTCTTCCAAGCAAGGTCTCTCCTTCATCTGCATGTGCACGCTTACAAAAAAAGAGTGAATGCTTAATGTGATGTTAAACAAAAAAATACAGAACATATCTAAAGAGGTTGACAAAACGTCTTAATTAGTAAAATTTATTTGTACAATGTAAGCTATTAAGCTATTAAGAAAACAACCCATTTACAAAGAAAGTCTATGGGCCCTATAATACACCCGGCGCAATGCGACGCAAGGCGCAGCGCAAGTGTGTTTGCTAGTTTGCGTCCGGCGCCGTTCGCGTTTTCCCGTTCAGCGCCACGTCCTTAAATTAGTAAATGCATTTGCGCCAGTTAGTGCGCCCATTGGCGTGCTGGTCTAAAAAAGAGGTGTGTTCAGGCGCATTGCCGGCGCATTGCTATTTTAAGGAGCTGAAAATAGACTGCGCCATAGACCAACTCAAACCTGGTCTAAAGTCTAAAGTCAATGGCGCAATATTTTTTTGTTAGAACGCGTTGGTAGAAACTGCGCCTCTGGGCGCGTCCACAGTGCGCGTTGACTTTGCTTATTACACACAGGGATGCGCATCACACAAACATGCCAAATATTAAAAACAAAAGGATTACAGTGTAAAAGAATATTATTGTGTAGGCTACATAAATATAAAAATGTAATGATCATTGCGTGTATTAGAATTAGGCTACCTATTTTCAATTCAGCCTATTACTACTTATAACGGACACAATCACTGCTAATTCATCCCACGCCTTCTTCACCTCGGGAAGCTTTGGTGGATTCCTGCTTGTCCCGTAGATGATCTGCTCGCGCGCTTTAACTTCGCGCACGAGCAGATCGGTTTCTTCGCTTGAAAAGCGTTCAGCTTTTCTGCCAACAAATTCCGCCATGTAAATAGCAATCCGCCATGGCGTGAGCGCATCTCGCTCTTAAAGGGAATGGGAGATGACACTCTGATTGGTTTATTGAACGTTATGCCCATTACTCATTAAGAGAATAGGGACAACCCATTTTAAAAATGCGCCCCGGCGCACGGACCGTTTTTCCGTCCGGTTTTCCGTCCGTTCCGTTCCGTTGGATTTGGACACGCCCTGAGTGCACCTGCGCCGTGCGCTTTACACTTTGCGTTTAGATCGTTAAAATAGGGCCCTATGACTTTAAATCACTTCATTGTGCTCCACTTGCTGAATTACCTGAGGTGTGTGTGTCTTTACACTGTAGCTCAAACAGTAGCACATAGTAGCTACTAGCTAGCAATACCAAGGTCATGGTTTTGATACCAGCATTCACTTGCCTGACAACTTATTCTAGAGCAGACTAGACTTAGATGTCACAAAACAACAATGAAAATTATGAATTAAGAAGGAATAGATGCCATTTGACTAATCATACTAGAGTCACAGGAAAATGACATCTTGAACAAACCCTTTACTGACTATCACAGTGGCAGCTAACTGGTTAACTGGAAGCTCTTAAAGTGCCTGAATTGAACATGGCCACTACTGTCTCAGCACAAGCAATAAATAAAGGGTTGCTGGTGTCAGGTTCATGAAAGGAAACCTAAACTGGTACACAAATGATACCAAGAGATATTTATCTATAGATCAGTTTTATGAGGATACATAAACAGTTGGTTGTTATGATATTACACAATATTAGGAAATACATATGAGTACTCACAAACAGTGTTGGGGTTAACACATTACAAGTAACTTGAGTTACGTAATCAGATTACTTTTTCAAGTAAAGTAACACATTATTTTTTCAATTTACAACAAAATACTTTTTCAAATAAGTAACGCAAGCTGCTTTTTCACATTTATTAACCCATGTTGAGAGAAATATAGTGCAGAGGTGTTGTGTGCGTTGACATGATGGTTATTGTAGTTCTAGACTGAATGTGAACATGCATTTATTCATCTCACTTCCTCAAAATGAATAAAAACAGTGAAATGCAATCTCAGAATTGTATGCAAACATGTAATAATTAACTGCATTTAATTACACAAATATACTTTATGTATTTAATCTCACTTTATTAACCAATGTCTTTGCTGCTGAACTTCAATGATCTAATTCAACCATACTAATAAACAAAAATAAGAACTTTTTTCTCCTGTATCCTATTCTTCTTCAATCCAGACTGGCAGCACAGCTGAAAGGTTGGTTTGAGCTGCGCCTTCTACTGTACAGGTGTAAATATACATTTCCTTTACATTTGCCAAAAATAGAACTTTTTTTTTGTTGTTATTAAAAAAACAAACAAAAAGTTACGCAACAGTAATGATTCGCCAGACAGCGGGTTGTCACACGTAAGCCTATAGCACTTGTGTCACTGATTCAGTTCACTGAAACTTGAGACATTATTTAAATTTTATTTATTTATTTATTTTTTTATTTTTTTAAAAATCATACCCTAACTTCAGCATTTAAAACATTTTTAAACTTTTCACTGTCAAATTACTTCTTTTTTCAATTTAAGTTTTTGATTACTTGAAACCTACACATCTTTTTAAACTTTCGTTTAAAGCCTCTTTCTATAATTCCATACTTTCCTTTTAAGCAGTTTTAAAGCCTCTCTATCTCTGACTGTAAGAGAGACTGCATTTTTGAGAGCTGAAGAAGCAAGAAAGAGAAACACATTTAAAATCTCTTTCTGATTGGCTCTGTGTGCTCTGTAACCAACTTGATGGATTTCCAGAAAATTTAATAAAAATGACAAATTTACAGCTTCTGTTTATCTGGCACACACTCAAATAAAACAGCAGGGTTGTTAAGAAAAATAGCTCACAAGTTCCTGGGTGAACTGTTCACCCAGTGGCGAAATCAACTAAAAAGGAGGATAAAAACTGATAGTGAAAATGTTCTAAAATTATAAATCAGTGCAATTATCACTTTTGTAAATCTTTACCAAAATTTCGAGGAACTGTATTTTGAATTTTAAAATTAGTGCTTACATTTAAATCAGTGTTTTCACAGCACAGATGTTTGAAAGACATCCATATGCAGTCTTTCATAAGCAGATCTGTAATAGCATTGTTTATACTGCATTTTTATCCATGCAGTATAGTGGGGGTCATTTCATTGGGGCAATAAGATATTGACACAAACAGAAGTGAGTTGCTTGGTAGGGCAACACTGATAACTGTGATTTCAATAATTCACAATGCATAATTGATAGTAGAAGAAAATGTGCTCTCTCACTTTCTCTGCTCTCACAAAAGTTAATAATTCATATAATTCTGTGGAATAAATTATACAAAAATGTTTTGAAATCCACAAGGATCCTGTCTGGTTGGAACTATTGAACTCTAAATTGCATTGTATTATCATTTCATGAACCTCATAAGCTTCAAGTTGGTAAGAATTTATTTGCAGGTTCCTGCAATAAACCAGCTAAGCATATAAGTGTGCCTTCCTAAACTCGTGCTGTGGTACAGCCAGTGCAGGAGCAAAAAGATCATCCTAATGAAATTAAATAAAATGGCATTTAAATATCCGAGAAGGTAGCTTTAATCTTTATGATTAATGATTCAGTCTTTATGAATACTTTCGTATCAATTTCAATAAAATTGCAGAAATTTATATGAAAATATTAACATTTGAAAAGATTTTCCCTCACTAAGCAGTGGATAACTTTAAGGTTTTTAATTACATCCTGTTGAGAATCCTCAAATGTGCTTGCCATTATGTAACACTTAAATTTAGTTTGAATTTGACCAGAGCATATTTCAGAAAGTCTATTATAGATATACTTCCATAAACTACTAATAAACAGGCACATTACACTTTTTTTTAAAGTTAAAGAGCTCCAAAAGTCCTGAATAACAGGAGTGATCTAAATGAAAGTTGGCCTATATGTCAGGATTAAATACTTTTACATAAATGCAAGAACAATTTTATATCAACATCCATCCCTGTCATCCTCTAAAAACGTTCACTCTGTCTTCTCCACTGATCAGAAGGAAGAAAAGGCATTCTAAACACTAACTGTGAAGCACATACTCAGTCTGACCTTTTGTTCGCTTCAGCCTCTCAGTCTTGGCGGCTTACCCAGACTTATATACTTCCCCGGAGTGCACTTGTTGCTCTGGCCTCCCTGAACCATCCTGGTGTGCACTCAGGGTCAAGGAAAGGGGAGACCAGTTCAATTTGGATCTTAGCCCAAAACCTCACTACTTTTTTCTATGAAAACAGCCCTAATACATACCTCATAAATGAGTTCACTTTATTCTGATACTCTGAGCTCTTTGACAGATAGTGCCACCAAGTCTAATTGAGGGCTGAAATACTTTTATCTTTTTTATCCTGTACAAAGAATCAAAAACATGTTTGATCAGAATGGAGGGCATCCAACTTAAAAGTAATATTTTATTGGAGGAGGTGCGCAGCAGCATAAATAGATCTAAAGGAAGATATATGGGTCTATGCTTTTTTTGGTGGCAGAGAAGTTCATGTATCTAGACGAGGACAACTAACAAATGACATTAGTATGAGAAATTCTGGCTTTTTTTTTTTTTTAGTTTTATAGACATCAAAGCATAGATAGCTCCCAGTATGTTGTTTATGTTTTATAGCCTATAATTTTACAGTCTAGATACTAAATTAGTATATTATTGTGCTTATTGTTGACAAAGGTTATACACTGCAAAAAAATAAAACTTTAAATCAGTAGTTTTGTATTGTTTTCCACTAACTAAATCATAAACCAAAATAAATGTGGTTAAAAGAAAAACTGAATAAGATACTATTGTAACGGTTTAAAGGTGCCATCGAACATTTTTTTTTTTTTTTTTACAAGATGTAATATAAGTCTAAGGTGTCCCCTGAATGTGTCTGTGAAGTTAAAATACCCCATAGATTTTTTTTAATTCATTTTTTTTAACTACGTATTTATGGCCCCTTTAAATGCTCACACTCCCCGCCCACGGAGCTCGCGCTTGCCTTAAACAGTGCATAAACAAAGTTTACACAGCTAATATAACCCTCAAAATTGTTCTTTACAAAGTGTTCCTCATGCATACTGCATGTATGCGTTGGATTATGTGAGTATTGTATTTATTTGGATGTTTACATTTGATTCTGAACGAATTTGAGGCTGTGATCCGTGGCTAACGGCTAATGCTACACTGTTGGAGAGATTTATAAAGAATGAAGTTGTGTTTATGAATTATACAGACTGCAATGTTTAATAATGAAATAACGATGGCTCTTGTCTCCGTGAATACAATAAGAAACAATGGTAACTTTAACCACATTTAACAGTACATTAGCAACATGCTAATGAAACATTTAGAAAGACAGTTTACAAATATCATGTTATCATGACAGTTATGATCGCTCCATCTGCCATTTTTCGCTACTGTTCTTGCTTGCGTCCTGCCCTTGTCTAATGCTTTGAACATGAGCTAGCATATGCAAATATTGGGGGCGTACACCCCGACTGTTATGTAACAGTCTGTTATGTTGAGATTCGCCTGTTCTTCGGAGGTCTTTTAAACAAATGAGATTTATATAAGAAGGAGGAAACAATGGAGTTTGAGACTCACTGTATGTCATTTCCATGTACTGAACTCTTATTATTTAACTATGCCAATATATAAATTCAATTTTTAATTCTAGGGCACCTTTAAGGTCAAGGATGAAGAAGAAGAAGATGGTATAAATAATGACAGTCTTTATTAAACATAAGCCAACAACTTAAAACAGTGTGTGCCATGCACAAACAATACCAGACCAAGAATGAGTGAAGGTGAGGAACTTAAATACACATGGTGATAAACTAAATGATGAACAGATGTGATGAACAAATGCATATCAATGGTAACTGATTAATGGCGGGAAAAGGAAAACAAAGGAAAACAAGTGACTAAACAGACTGATAGAAAACAAAATCAAACCTAAATTTGACAACTATAATGTGTTTTATGCATAAAAGTACACATTACCTTTTTTAAATTAAGAAAACAAGAAATAAATTCTAATTAGAAAATGATTATTTATTATTACAGTGTAGATATTGTAATATGCATCTTTTGTGTTTTGTGATTAAAGAGGTTATTGTGATTAAATATCATTCTCCCTCTACAGAGAATGGATGGCAAGATTGGATGTGCTGAGATTGGATCTGCATAATCTGCTTTTTCATTTTATTTTATTTTTTTTAAATCTCTTCTCACATTCTCTTTCTTCTTCTTTTTTTCTTTTTGTCCCTCAAACTGAAGTGTTTAGCGCTGCCCATCTCACTTCAGAGCTGGGCAGACCATCTGTGCATCATCCAAGATATCAATATTTTTGTACTCTCTATTTTTCTGGCTATCTTTATGTCTAAGTGGACACAACAAACCTATAATGAAAAGCTGGATCTGTGTTATCACAGCAACTATTTTGCATCTTGCATTGTTTTTTAAATATATACTCTGGATGAAATGACAACACAATCTTAAATATCACTTATCTCTTTAAACTGTAAAAATATATTTAACTTGAGCTTCCTTGAAAAGAAACAATGTGGAGAAAAACATAAAATGGTTTAGTGGTTCAGGCTGGTAACTGGAAGGATTTAAGAGTTTGATTCGTTTAAGCGTTTACATTTGTTACATTTGGCATTGTATCCTTTGAGCACAACCATTGTGTCCTTGAGCAAGGCACTTAACCTCTAGTTGCTCCACAGCCATTGTGTGTGAAATAAGTGTACTGTAAGTCCCTCTGGTTGAAAGCATTGCTAAATGATGACTCACTAAGACATGAAAAAGAAGACAAATGAAACAGAAAAAAAGATATATTCAATGATGATGTCAGTTACATGATATAGGTGTTTTTCTGTAAAACAAAATGTTAAAAAATAGTGTATTTGTTAACCAATGAACATCTTAATAGTAATCATCAACCACCCAATGGATGCCACTGAGAAAAAATCTGACACTGTCAATGAAACTGAGCATAATTTTCTCATACATATAACCATAAACAAACACAACCACAACCCACACTACACAAAGTCACATGCTCAAGTCAATAATATCCTGCCAAATGTCAACATGTAGGCTAAAATTAGAATCCTTGTAAAAGCTTTTAGGGTCAAATGATTAAAGTAGCCTTGTAACACACCATAACCATGCTATTTATTTAAATCATGCTTGACAGTTGCATTTGATAGGAGAAATGGTAAATTATTGCTTGTCTTTGTTAAAAGAGACCTCTGTCAGTAGCATATGTAATTAGCTAGCATGAATCTCCTCCTATCGTGCCATATCTGATTTCTGTCAACAGGCCTCTCTGTACATCTATATCCCTGTCTCTGCTTTGAACTGCTGGTAAAAAGCAGTGTGTACTCTGGAGAGTTTGTATGCTATAGCGTGTATGTGTGTGTGTGTGTGTGTGTGAAGTGTGGTCGATGATAAAGAGGAGAAATGAATATCTTTCGGCACTGTCAATATGAGACACCACATTTAGACCCCTTTGAGGGAACCCAGGTGCAGAGACCAGACCATGTGCCCCTTGTGCATAAGCACACATACATTAATATAGTGTATAGGAACAGAGTGGAGGAATAATTCAGCTCAAAAATTAAAAAAATGTCATTTACTCACCCTTATGTCATTCCAAGGCCACACAACTTTCTGAAGTTATTTTTTGAAGAATATCCTGGTCACTCTTTTAAATATGAAGGACATTAAATGTCTTTAGCTCTTACATGTCAAACCTGACACAACTCTTTTAATGGAAGCAGATGACTTCAGAAAACTTGAAATACAGCACACACATCATGTGGACCAATTTTATAGTGATTTTCTTGGCGTTTTGCAATATAATAGTGTATGCTACATAGAAAACAATAATGTGGAAATAAAGAAAATAAAGTTTGGAACATCATGTGGATAAGTAAGTTTTTATTTTTTGGTTGAAATGTTCAATAATACATGGGCTTTCAGTGATATCTCTAAAGACATTCATGTTCCTATTTGAAAAGTTTGTGCTGGAAATGAAGTATTATTTATGGCTAAATGGTCTGTCACGATTATGTTCTGTTTAGTTAGTATCTGTTGTGTCTGTATGAGTTTTCATTAGTTTCTATGGTTACACATTAGTTATAATTTAATTCAGGTGATTCATGTTTAGTTTACCTCTGTATACTTCCTGTTTTTGTTTGCTCATTGTTCTGTGTTGTCAGTATTTATGTAGTTGTATCTCCTGTGTTCTCCTGTTTCTTCTGAAGAGTGTTATTATAGACTGTTTAGTTTGATATTCCTTATCATGCTATTTATCTATAACACCCACACGTGATAAAACACAGAACCAAAAAAGAGACAAAACATGGACTCACCAGCGTGGCACCTCCTTCTCCTCCCTGAACACTGGAATTTGCTGGAGCAAATTCAGGATGGTGGCCTCTCCCTCACAGCCAGTAAGCCCAAGGTACCCAACAAGCTTGTTAAAGAAACAAAGCCATGGAGTCTATGCATGCAGCTCAGTCATGTGCCTGATAAACCTGTGGTCCATGGATCCAGTTCCCATCCAAGTTCCTCCTTCCCTTCTCCGTTTTCCTCTTTTGCTCCATCGTCGCCCCGGTCAGCTGAGTTCCTGTCCCACGAGCTAACAGCTTCACCTTGGGCTTCCTGGCATAGTAGTCACCCTGGTCCGTCGGCCTCTCTGCACCACCAGTTCCTTCATGCACCCTGGTTCCACCTCAGTCGATCAGTCCCCGGGTTCTGCCCATCCTTTCAGCCAAAGCTCCACCCTGGCTCCTCCCACCATCGGCTCCACCATGGTGTTTGTCTCCTCCTGGTCCCTGTCCATCACCAGCTCCACACCCACCTCCAAAGCCCCCTGCCTCCCTCTTCAGTTGCACATTATACAGAACAAGGACGCACCTTTTCGAAGGGGAGGGGAAGGTATGTCCTTGAAGAGTATTATTTATATATTATTTACTACACTTTCTTATAGTAATTAGAGTATAAAGGGACACAAAACTGCCAGTTCCTCGCCACTGTCAATTTTTTAGAGATGAAATGCTCTAAATTAATAACTAATGATTTTTACAATGGAACTAAATCAACACTGAACTGACTTAAGCTGAACAATGACACTATTTTCTTCTAGAGCCGCTGTACAGCCGAAACAAACTCTATTGCATAATCTTCCTGTTATCTCTGTAAAGCTACTTTGAAACAATCTGTATTGTATAAAGTGCTAAATAAAGGTGACTTGACTTGATAGCTTCATTCTCCTTCTGTTTCGGTTTCTTTCATTCAGTTTCATTTTTCATTTACTCATGTATGTGTGAGTGTGTGAATTTGTTTAGACTAGTTATGTGTTCGTGATTTAGTTAAAACTTTTGTGCATATTCATGTGAGCGCTGATTCTGTGATCACATTGTCCCTTTAACAATGTGATCACAGCTACATACTGTTACAGTCTGGTAGTGTATCAAACACACGACGAGGAAGATAATAGTTAAATAAGTCTTTACTTGAATATCCACTGGGAGAATACAGAATCCAGGCAGGAACATACACCACAGAAGTACAAACGTGAAACACAAAGCCACTGGAAGGCAAGCCTGCAACCTTTAGCCAAAAAAGCATAACAGGCTAAAGCTAACGCTCCGCCCCCCACGGTACACAGGGAATGAGACCAGAGGCTTTTTGAATGGAAGTCAATGGATGAGAGGCTTCACTATGCTGATTAAACAGCTTTTGTGGGGAAATAGCTGATCATTTAATTAATGGACAGCCTGTTTGCTAATCTTCAGAATGTTTTACACTAAACAATACTTTCGATGGGAACTATATGTAGGTTTTAGCTTGATAAAAATGTATTTTTTTAAGAGAAGGCAGACTAGGGAATGTTGCGACTGACGTCACTGCCAGTCATTACATTACATATGTGATTAAGTTAGCCGTTACGGTTTCTCCAATGGTAAGCGATACAGACCCTCTTATCTCCCCATTATATACAATCTCTGGTGAAACATTAAACGTTAAACGTGAAACGAGACCCGACAATGAACTGAAGACAAACAGGAACTTATATACACTGACGAGTTAAAATGACAAACAGCTGTGATGAATGTGATGAGTGTCCATGGTAACAGATTGTGGTGGGAAACTAGAACAAAGGAACATGTGACAAAATGAAAACCAAAACAGACAGAACATGATGTGACTGTGACACATACCTTGAGTAGCACTGTACCCAGTAAGAAAGATTTGTCTTTCTGTGGTCATGAAAATAACCTTTCTGATTGTTCTCTCGATGAACAGGTTAATTGATTGTAATAACAGGTTAATTGATTGTAATAACAGGTTAATTGGTTGTATAATTATTAATTTTACTACAAGTTAATTTTATGAACTGATCCAAATATTTATAATAAAGTATAACGAGTTATAATTAATTATTCATGTTTCCCTGCTAATTTGCTACAACACATAAAATATGCTATTTTAGTTAAATATAAGGTGATTTTATCAAGTCTCACGTTTAAAAATGTATTAAATTACATGTATTAAAAAACAGTTCTGTTCTGAGCTAAAAATTAGAAAGCTGTGTTTTTTAATTTCAACCATCATGAAAAAATAGGTGGCTGAGGTCATTACAGAGAGCCCATTTATTTTAGATAACAGACACCTGCAGAGATGTGCATGAGCTTGCTATTGCTATTGATCAGTGTTTTTCTGTCCACACAATGAAAGTCAGTGGGGTCCAATATTATTATTTTTTTTTGTACTTGACAATGAGAATGGTCATTTCTCAGCAGGTCAAAAGAGAGAAAAAAAAAAATAAGAAATAAGATGATTAATAATAAATAATCAAGAAAGTTTGAGACTAATATTAAAATTTAAATATTCATTACATTCATGAGCATATACACTGATTAAATATTCAACAATTCCTCTAACTCTGTTTATGTTATTAAGTAAGGTAGGCCTCATTTGCTGTGCACGAAATGTGAAAAGCCGATATAACCAAAATGAGTTCTGAAAGAACTCATCTAAACTTATAATTTCTCATTATAATACATTCACGCATAATTCATGTGAACAATGATACATATGCAACAAACACTGCTAAAAGTAATGTGCGCATAATATCTTGACACAAATCATATCATACAGCAAGAATCTGATTTTCTAGACATCCACAAGCAATTATCCATTCATAACTCTATCAAAATAAGGTCAGGAGATTTCATTTTAATAATAAGTTTAGAATTAGAAATCAAATAATTCATCTTAGGTCATTTGAGTTCACAGGCTTCTGTGGTATAAACAGATTTTAGATTTACATAGATAGATCACATACATTACATTTAATAATATTTGATAAGAAGTTGGATGGACAGTTTTTCTGTTTTCATCTTAAAACATCACACAATTCTCACGCTTTGAAACACTTTTTGTTTTTGCAGTTAAATAATAGATGATATGTATACCTGAAGGCAGAGGTGGAATATTTTTCTTGTCCCCCGGTGCCTGAGTATTGATCCTGCAATAGTTCAGTATTCAACGCTCCAATAAACAGTCCCAACAGAGATCTAGTCATCTCATGAATTTGTATGATTGAATTCCCTGTGTGATAACATTGATCTGTTATATTAGATGGACTGCAGCCTGAGTAATCTAATGTAGAGCCAAGACCTGACAGGTGGAAATGCAAGATAATTCTAATCTTTTCTTCTGTTAACAATGGCTGTAAGCTATTTTAGCTCTGATGTGTAATAAAGGTAATATTTGCAAGAAGGAGGAATGGGGGAGGAAAACACACAGTGTTGTGTGCATCTGTTTTTTTTTCTTCTTAAGTGTAAATATTTTTACTGCTATCACATGCAATGAAAACTAAGCAAGTTATTAAACCATATAGTTTTTACATATTTCTGGTTTAAACTCCGGCCACAACACATACAAATAGACAAACGCGCTGCAAAAATCCACAACTCATACAAATAGACAAACGCGCTGCAAAAGTCCACAACACATGCAAATAGACAAACGCGTCACATGCAAATAGCACAACACATGCAAATAGCACATACCAGGCCCAGCGATCTCAAGCCCTTCTGCTATAATCTGAATGATGATTATTAGGCTACTTTTAGAATTAAATTAATAATTTAATTTGCCCCGCAATAATTTATAGCGCATCACGCATAACCGACGCGCTGTAATACGATTAGCTAACTCCTCATTTAAACAAAAACAACTTGTAACACCTACATCTCATTTTTTTCAATACTTATGGGCCAAAAGAGAAATATTAAGAAATAAATTAGGGTTAAATAGTGTTATCAGAACATGTTGAAGTAGAGCTCTCATCGCTGAGTTTTTAGGTTCACTTTCTGCAGTGAATAATTGACTGGGACTTGAGACATAAAATCAAGTAAATTATTAAAAATATATATATTATTTATTATTAATAATTTATTAATAATATTTTTTAACGCAAAATAATACACCCCCACATCGTTTGTCCTGGTGCCAGGACTGGCACAGACCACAACGAAAATGTTATAGGGAACACATTGACGTACCTGTCTGGGACCGATGCTGGGATTGTTCAATGTTTACTCTTCAGTGGTGTGCACCTGAAAGGTGAGTTTTTTTGTTTTTCTTAACATTCTGATCATATGTGCATTATGAGCAGGCCTATTTGCTGCATGTTTGTCTATTGGAATGTGTTGTGGACTTTTGCAGCGCGTTTGTCTATTTGCATGTGTTGTGGACTAGCAGCATTTGCACTTTTTTGTCTATTGCCATTTGCATCTTTTGCAGCGCGTTGTCTATTTGCACTTTTGCAGCGCGTTGTCTATTTGCATCTTTTGCAGCGCGTTATATTCGTGCCAACAGCGCGTTTCTATTTGCATGTGTTGTGGACTTTTGCAGCGCGTTCAGCGCGTTATTTGCATCTTTGCAGCGACTTTTGCAGACTTTTGCAGCGCGTTCGTCTATTTGCCTTTGTTCGGTCTTTTGCAGCGATTTGCATGATTTGATTTGCGTTGTGGACTTTGCGATTTGTGCTTTTGCAGCGCGTTTGTCTATTTGCATGTGTTGTGGACCTTTGCAGCGCGTTTGTCTATTTGCATTTGTTGTGGACTTTTGCAGCGCGTTTGTCTATTTGCATTTGTTGTGGACTTTGCGCGTTTCGCAGCGCGTTCGTCTATTTGCAGCGATTTGCATGTGTTGTGGACTTTTGCAGTTCGTCTATTGCAGTTGTGGACTTTGCAGCGCGTTCGTCTATTTGCATTTGTCTTTTGCAGACCTTTTGCAGCGCGTTCGTCTACTTTTGCATTTGTGTGTTGTGGACAATTTGCATGCGCAGCGTTCGTCTATTTGCACTTTTGCAGCGCGTTGTCTATTTGCATGTGTTGTGGACTTTTGCAGCGCGTTCGTCTATTGCCTTTTGCAGCGCGTTATTTTGTGTCAATTTGCATGCTTTTGCAGCGCGTTCGTCTATTTGCCGACTTTTGCAGCGCGTTCGTCTATTTGCATGTGTTGTGGACTTTTGCAGCGCGTTCGTCTATTTGCATGTGTTGTGGACTTTTGCAGCGCGTAACAACCTTTGCAGCGCGTTCGTCTATTTGACTTTTGCAGCGCGTATACAGATTTGGTTGTGGACTTTTGCAGCGCGTTTCTATTTGACTTTTGCAGCGCGTTCGTCTATTTGCTTTGCAGCATTTGCATGTGTTGTCTTTTGCAGCGCAACAAACTTTTGCAGCGCGTATTTGCATGTGTACTTTGCAATGTGTTGTGGACTTTTGCAGCGCGTTCGTCTATTTGCATGTGTTGTGGAATTTTGCAGCGCATGTGTTGTCAAACTGATGAAGAAGTTTTCTTTATTTGCTGGTGTTTTTTCTATTTTCATGTGTTTTCTTCATTTGCAGCGCATTGAGCTCTCTCGGCCACCGTACATTTCAACTGATACAGACACATATACAGATAACAGATGACAAACTTCACTGAAGACAGTGTTGTTACTAAAGCAACAAGTCACAAGAAGCAATGCAGTAGTGTAGTAGTATTTTTCCCGCTTTTTGCTGCATCTTGTAACCATCAGATCCTCACATGTGCAAACACATCAATTCTGTTTACGGCTTGATGATATTCTAATTGAACAGAACATTCATACAGTAATCAAGCTACATTTGCTGCCATTAATCAAAACCATCCTGTGACATTTAGCTAATTGGACGGAAATTTGTGTTCGCTATACACAGAGAGTAAGCAAAAAGACAGAGAACAAATTACTGGTGAAGTTCATGGTTTAACATTTGAGAGCCTTAGCATTTGACTGGATGATGGATGTAGTTCGATTCCAGAGCTCACTGAAGTGTCTGTTTAAATAAGTGCGGGGATGTAAGTGGTTTTTAATAATGCCAAGTGATGTGGGATTAAGTGTACATCTACAGACCAGCGAGACTCAAAGGTGAACATGTATGTGTATGACTAATCTGTGATGTGTTTCTTTAACAGTTTTCTTAACGTCACCATGAAATCAAAATCGACAATTCCTATTTTTGTACATAATATTGCAGTATTTATAAAATATTTATTGGTGCACATTGTTATTTTTTAAAAATTCATGTGCACTCGTAACCTTTACTCAAAATAACTTTCCCTCTTGCAGCGACATCTCTTCTCTGGCACGAGGATGGGACAACCTGTCACTCACATGAGATCACAGCAATAGCTGACGACAATGATCCAGCGATCCAATCAAAAAACAAGTCCAGCCCCACATTTTTTCCTCTTTTAGAAGCTGTTTCACTCAGAAATGTATCACAATAGGGAAGAAAAGAATATCTTAACTTCCATTTCATGCCGACGTTAAAGGGAAATTTCTGTCATTAAGTACTCACCCTCATTTCGTACCGAACAAGACCTTTGTTTGTCTTCGGAACACAAATTAAGATTTTTTTGATGACATCCGAGGGTATCTGATCCACACAGGCAGCAACGACATTGCACCTTTTGAGGTCCAGAAAGGTATTACAGACATCAATAAAATAGTCAACGTGACTACAGTGGTTCAACCTTAATATTATGAAGTGATGAGACGGCGGGCTCAGTATTGGCCAGATATGGTCACGTGAGCAGCACGACACATGCATGTGATGCTGACGCAGGATCCGGCCAATACTGAGCCCGCGTTCAGACATAAACACTGAAGCTCTGCAATGAAAATAGCGTAGCAGTATGACAGAGAACAGATGAATTTGTTGAATAAATTCATTATTTTTGTTTTGTTTTTGCACACAAAAAGTATTCTCGTCACTTCATAATATTAAGGTTGAACTACTGTAGTCACTATTTTATCGATGTCTTTAAAGGGATAGTTCACCCAAAAATGAAAATGTGATGTTTATCTGCTTACCCCCAGCGCATCCAAGATGTAGGTGACTTTTATTCTTCAGTAGAACACAAATGATGATTTTTAACTCCAACCGTTGCCGTCTGTCAGTCAAATAATGCTAGTGGATGGGAACTTCTACTATAAGAGTAAATAAAACTTGCATAGACAAGTCCAAATTAAACCCTGCGGCTCGTGACAACACATCGATGTCCTAAGACACGAAACGATCGGTTTGTGCGAGAAACCGAACAGTATGTTTTACCTCTAATACACCACTATGTCCAACTGCGTTCAGCATTCACTTAGTGAGGTCTGATCGTGCTCTGTCAACGGCAGTGATGTCTAGCACTCATTGAAGTATATGCGCGAGACATCACTGTCGTTGTCAGAGCGCGATCAGACCTCACTAAACGAGTGCTGAACGCAGTTGGACATAGTGCCGTATTAGAGGTAAAAAATGATATAAATACTGTTCGGTTTCTCACACAAACAGATCGTTTCGTGTCTTAGGACATCGATGTGTCGTCACGAGCCGCAGGGTTTAATTTGGATTTGTCTATGCAAGTTTTATTTACTCTTATATTAGAAGTTCCCATCCACTAGCATTATTTGACTGACAGACGGCAACGGTTGAAGTTGAAAATCATCATTTGTGTTCTACTGAAGAAACAAAGTCACCTACATCTTGGATGCACTGGGGGTAAGCAGATAAACATCACATTTTCATTTTTGGGTGAACTATCCCTTTAATACGTTTCTGGACCTCAAAAGGTGTAATGTCGTTGCTGGATCAGAAACCCTCGGATTTCATCAAAAATATCTTGATTTGTGTTCCGAATACAAAAGAAGGTCTTACGGTTTTGGGAAGACATGAGGGTGAGTACTTAATGACAGAAATTTCATTTTTGGGTGAACTAACCCTTTAAAACAAATGAAAGACTTGTGTAAATGCTGAAAGAAGACTGTGGGTGGAGCAGAATTTCAGCTTTCATTGCTTTTAATTTAGCAACAGTTTCTTAACCAGATCTACAGTGCACCTTTTTCTGCAGGGAAAATCCCTCTTGAGTTACCTAGGGTTAAGTGCTTTGTTCAAAGGAACAATGGTGGCAGCTCATGAATCCCCCATTTGGGATTTGAACCTACTCTTTGTGGATTACTTGCACAGATCATTAACCACTTATCCATATCACCCCCAAGAAGCACTTGCATTTCTCTCCTCAGGAGAAAAGAGTCTCTTAGATCAGCATATTTTGTGTTTTGAATGGAAATCTCCACCATGAGATACTCATCAGGCTTCCTTAGTCAGCAAACTTCACCATGCAAAAACATGTTGTTTGACTAAATTTGCTAACAAGCTGACACAAGTTACATTAGTAAATAGCAATGCTATACTGGTCCAGGAGCTAGATAATCATCAGACCAGCATAAACATAGCATAGACATTCTTTGACATGCTTGTGAAAAAAAAGAAAAAAGGAAATAAAACAAGATATGGCAACCAGGGCTGGATTTCCCTCATATTGTGACATAGGCAAAAGAAAATTTTAGACGACAGCGACAGTATTTTAAATTGTATTAATTTATGAAGTTATGGTCTTACAGAGTTTTAGCAGAGTAAAATAATAATATTTTTTAAAAAATATTATTTGTCCTCATTGTAATTGAGCCCCCCTGGGCATGCATGTATAGGCACGTGTCTAGAATGCCTGCATAAATCTGGCCCTGGTGGCAACAAAACAAGTGCTGTGTTTACTATACCCCCTATACCCTCATTCACTATTCCCTACATTAGTCCACTTAAAGGAGTGAATGAAAACGAGTGAGTGAATTCGGACGCTGAGTGCGCCAGAGGGGCTGTTGGTTTTGCATGGTTTGTGCTTGTTGTTTAATAATCATTTGAATCTTGGCAAACTGGCAGCTAATGAAAAATATCTTGAGCTCCGTCATGAAAACTATAGCATGTATAAACCTTAATTAAACAATTTATTAATCAAGTAAAAAGAATTTATACCTTACGCTGTAGCCACATTGGGAAGTGGATTGATGGAAGATTCAGCTGTGGACGCCATCTTCTGGTCAAACGTGGGAATTCATTCTGCACACGGCGCGACTCTCACAGTGCATTGTGGGTATTCTCTATCCGTACATCGGTTGTACACTCGTTATTGCTGTGCATTGTGGGATTGAATGAGTGCACTTGATAATTTTGTTCACTATGGTTTCGGACACCACTACAAATGGCTGTCCCCTCAAATAGTGCCCTATTTAAGGATATGGTGGGCGATTTTGGACACAGCAAAGAATTCGTTCCCAGGACTTTTTGTTTCCTTCTTTTAGGTAAATTGTGACCACGTAATACTAATTTGTTCCCTTGTTTTAGTTGAGTTGCAGCCACAATTTAACTAAATTAAAATGAGGCAGCGGACTTATACATACAACTTGGCCACAATTTACCTAAAATGAGGGAACAAATTAATAAAATGTGAACACAAATCAATAATTAATGGGAACGAATTCTTACACAATATTTAGTTTTCAGTGTTATACAGTATGGGGCGCTATAATGCATCTTCTGAAAGAGTCCAAAACATTTGAAGAAGAAGCAGAAACAAGCGACAGAAGCATTGCTTATGCACATGTACTGTAAATCAAATAGCATTAAACAGCATATAAATCAAAACAGACTAACCTGCCAGCCTAAATGAAATATTGACCCAGGAAGAGATATAGGACTGTGCAAGCTTTGGGGTGTTGATGGACATCTAGATCTTTACACATCTGTCACACATTTACAGCTGTATAGCCTTTCCCTCGGGTGCACACTTGGGTTTGTGCTACCAGTTTTACCATTTCAATAATCACACACACCAGATAAGTTCAATTATAACATCTTTGAATTTTTTGTTGATTATTAATTAACTATGTATATTTCATTTTATTAACTAGATGTATAATGCATACACAGTGTGAATCAAGACATAAAAAATGTGTGTATAGTCAATTTACCTTTTGTAGAAAGTTGGAAAAGAAACTGATACTTACCTTAATGGTTTGACCCAAGTGGGCGAGGCCAGTTGACTGTTGAAAGCCTTTCAGTAGAAGGAAATTCAGCCAAAAGCTGGTTGTAAATATTTTGTAAATATTTTTTGCTTGTTTATTTTTATTTTTGTGTACGTGTGTGTGCGTCTTTGGATTTTTGTGATATTTTTGTACACTTTGGGCCTGTTTGGACACTGAAAATAAAAATCCTTGCACTGAAGTGCTATTGTAGCTGAGCAATTGTTCTTGTGCTGAAGGCCTTTTCCAACATGCCTCTTCACAACGTTCAGAATCCGATCCAGACATTATACATAGTCTTTGACAAAAACAATTTTCTCATCTTTTTGTTCAAAATGTTGCTTTTTTTTAAAATGACACTTACCCACATTAAAGTGTTGGCCACATTCAAAATGCATAAAGCTAGATTCATTTATTTATTTCTATATTCTAGTTAATGCTGTAATAAAATAATAATATATCATTTTAGAGTTAAAATAATTATAAATGTATTATAGAAAACAATAGTTACATACTGACAATTGTTTTAATGCACTTCCTGTTTAAGCCCATCCCACATCCACATTTGAATAATTTTGTCAATTCAACAGGTACAGATACAAATAATAGTTTTGCTGCATACCTCAGCCAAACATACTAAAAAATGTTGATTCCTTTGTACATTTTCCTGAAGGGAACAAGACGTTAGGGGAGAATGTCAGGACGAAACCAGAAGGTGAGTTCAATCCATCAGTCTTTTCCCTACAGCCCTGCTGTTCTCTCACACACAAACACCCGAACTGACATGCACTGACACCAACGGGTAACATACACACTGAAATGATATGATGTCTGAAATAAGATTCATGCAACATGTTCTCAGACACTGCAAGCACGACCTCACAGAGGGTCAACACCCCAAACAGTAGTCAAGGTGTTCAGTAATTCATCACTGTCTCTGTGTGATAGACTCTGAACTCTTGTCTCCTCAGCTGGTCTGAGCAAAACAAGCCTTGGTGTAGAATGGGGTCTCAATGTGGTCAGCCTGAAGATAGTCTTGAATAATTGGTCTATCAGTTGAGCGGGGACATTTCTGAATGCAATGGATAACTGTTCCTAGAATTGCACAGATTGTTTGTTTTAGTTTGTGGTGACCTCCAGTTGTCCCTTAAAAAAGCCCTTAAGAATATGAACTAAAAAGTAAAAGGGTAGCTGAGATCTGTTCTGGGATGAGTTCTGGGACATGCACCGCTTTGAATTAGAATTAGAGGACAGGTTGAGTCAAGTCAGAAGATGTGTGTGTGTGGTGGGGTACTACAGGGAAGGTAGGGGTGATTAAGAGATTTTCTCCTCTCTCTCTCTCACACTGCACTCATGACACTCTTTGCATCAAGACTGAAAGAATTTCCTAATTATCCTTCTCAGTGTAAATCCTCCAGCATCACTGTCTCTGGTGGGATCTAAACCAGAATACTCTCTTTCATATTGGTGAAAATGTCAAATTTTATTGCTTTGTTCAAAAGGTAGCGTATTAAAGGTAAATATTCAAATGTAAAGTTGACCTGCTAAGAATTAAATAAAGAAAATATACACCAAACTAACTATAGTGTACTGTATGAGCGCTAACAGCACATAGAGCACCAATCCAAGCTATTTGTGAGAAATTCCAATACAATCTGCTTGGGGATTTCAGCTTCCAGAGAGTGGTGAAAGACTTTGATCCACTGACTCAACATTTCAGTTTTCTAAGTCTGCAGAGTCTTATGTGTCCAAAAGAGTTAGTTTAACACACCCAGATAAGCAGTCCAATAATACGACAGTTCACTCCAAAATGAAAATTTCGCCATTATTCACTTGCATTTTATTTTGTTTCAGACCTGTATGACACAAAAGGTGAATTTTAAAAATATATTCTGGCCATTCTTTTCCATATAATGAAAAAACACCATAAAAGCATTACAAACATGGTTCATATCAAGTTTAAACTGGTTCAGTCAGATTCATCAATACATCTTTTAAAGGGCACTAAACTTTTCATTCAGTTGTCACAATTCCATCTGATCCCTCAGCGCCAGACTCCTCAGCTCCTCCGACTCGTTCTTGTTACTAACCACCTGCACCTGCTGTCACCAATCATGAACTGCTATATAAACCACTCTCTCATCGTTGTCTGGTCTCATCGCTCGTACCTACAGTGAATCACCTGACTACTTACCTGCCAACCTGACCTGCCTCGGGATCCTCTTCTGTCCTGGGTCCTGCAAATAGAAACAAAGGCTGATTATCAAGCTAAGTTACCTGTGTGGATTCTTTACATTGCCAAAGGCTCCTGAGTTGTTATTCTCTTAAGTCTTTTCATTAAAGGTCACAAAGGTCGGAATGAGTGTTGTTAAATGGGATGGTCTAGCCTACTGGGGATTGTTCTTGTTTGTCTAGCAATTGTGACAGCTGCTGTTGATGAGTGGCAGTAACGTTTGTACTGGACTTTTTTTTAAAGTTTTATTAAAGTGTCTGAAAACAAAACAGGGTTCACAAACTGTCTAAATATGCCCACCATGGTCGATTTCTGCATATAATAATCTATATATAATCACATCTTAGTAAGATATGTCAACATTTGAACTGATTTACTGTTTGAACTGTTTCCACACACCTTTTTCTGTTCTCTTTGATTATGTTGCTGTAATTATGACTCTATCACGTGCTCTCAGAATTATCATAAATATGAGTTTCCTAGGTAAAAACTGCTCATGTCAAAATTTGAATGCAATAAGCTCATAGTCATGACTTTATAAGTGTAAATTATCAAATTTCCTATAGCACTTGATGGCAGCATTATGCCAGCATGAGTTCTTTCTGTTCAGTGTATCATCAGTATTAACATGGTTGTGATTGTTTTCTCCTGAGTGGTACTTGTGGATTAAAGACAACTTCTGTTTCTCTACTCCTTCGTCGTGCACATCATTACAGCCACCAGTCGTGACACAAGTGAATATATCTGGCCTACAATCTTAAAAATAAAGGTTCTTTATTGACATTTATGGTTCCATGAAGAACCTTTAACATCCTTGGAACCCTTTCAATTCACAAAAGGTTCTTTACAGTGGAAAATGGTTCTTTTTGGGGAACTCAAAATGGTTCTTCTGTGGCATTGTTTTTCATGTTTACGTCGTAATACCAGTGTAATACCCATCATTATACAATTTTTTGTCCTCATCAATCACAAAAACACGCGCGCATACACACACACGAACATCATGATTTAGTTTATTCAGTGTTGAACATATGTCTTACTGTATTGGCGTATTTTAAAAATGCTGTGCCAAAATATAATATATCCATTTTTATAAACACATAAATATCTGTTATATTCCATTTTATTCACACATTGTTTAGCTGTTTTTGAACACAAGTACTCATTCTGTGTCAACAGCCTTATATATTGTAAGAACATTTACTATTAATCAACAGGTTTAGCACTTGGGCAGTGCATATGTAAGAGGGTATTAACGATTTAATTATTTCAATATTGTCCTTTGAATTACATTTAAACAACAATATTAGATTCATTTAACAATACAGCAATCAATTTGTTATTTGTACCTTCAGATAATTACAGTCTAAATGCACAAATCTCTTTGACCTTGTGAAAATAATAATAAAGCAATGTGAAGTCACATGCTTGGATTTCAGTCACATGCCATTTACTACACAGAACAACATGAAATGCATAGAAATATATGTTGTGCTGATACCAAGAGAGGTGATCTATATGAATTCAAAATAAAAACATATTATCATTGATAAGTGCTGCATTTAACCTTTAGAAATCATAGTGGCGCAGACATGTACCTGTGCTTTGAATGATAATGATGCACTGAAAATTAAAAGCACACCACATATAAAAACACAGTATGGTGGAAGCGCATAAAAACACATTTTCTTCAAGTAATCCTCTTGTTCCTGATGGGCAGTGAAGGGCATCATAAGAAGGGAAGTTGGCGTCATGGGGATAGGAGCCTGCAGCACACAGATCAGACACACTTGAGATTAACTCAAAACATGGTAAAAATCCATCTGAAAATATTATTTGAAATACAACAAGTCTAGGCCCTCAGGTCTGGAGTCATTTTAAGCCTTTGGATTGCTCTGGTCCCTCTCTCTTAAGACTTTATGTAATGGGTCTCAGGTCTCATCACAAAATGAACAAAAGAAAGAAACATGTGTGTCATTGTTTACACTCTTGACCGCAGAAGGAAATGTGTCCTACACGTTTTACATTTACAGTTATGTTTTTAGCACAATGAAGCAAAAGTGTAATTTCTCACTGCTTGAGCTGTAACTGTCAGATAAGCTGTGTGTGAGTGCTGTATTTTTTTAGCAGTCATTTTACAGTTCTTTCTTGTGCACATTCTACTAGAACAAGCTGAAACCCCATTCACCTTTGATGAAGAATAAAAATGTATTTTATTTTTATTTATAGAGTAAAATGATTTTTACTAAATTTACTTTTTATAGTATTTACTATAGCCAAAATACACAGCTACATCTTAATGGCAGCCAATAGAGAAACAAGCTGTAGTTTCAGGGATCTACTAGCTTTAGGTAACTGCTGAATCTGAGGTGAATGGACTTTAAACATCCTCTTTAAGAAGTGAAATTAGTTCTGAGATAAAGTCTAGCAGCAAATTAGCTACAATCTGGGGCTTTTTTTTTTTTTTTTGTCACAGATATACAGTACTTAAAGCAACCAATGAGGTTAAGTCTTGTACTAGTGCATTTGGCTTAATAGTGTTTTCTCTCACATTCCTTTTTCATACGAAATGTGTTTGAGCATGGAGTGGTATTCAAGTATGTCTATGTTTTATAAAGCCAAAGAATATATGTCTTCAATGCTAATATTATTCTTGTAGTGATCCTTATGGATAGATTGGCTATTAAAAGATGAATTGTTTTGTATAAATCAGATTGATGTTCATATTTCCACAGGCAGTGCGCAGTGAACATGTGTGGGGCTGTATAACCAAGTGATTCTCAAATGGTGGATTGGAACCCAAAATTTGGTTGCAGGTCTGCGCTGATGAAAATAAGTGCAAATATTACAATTTAACTAACCACATATTAATGCAACAAATTTATAAATAATAATTATTTTTACATTATTATTTATTACATTATATGTGCTGACCACAAATGTACACTGAATTATTAGACCCCCCCCCCCAGGATTCTTTGATATACAAAGATCTTTACAAATTGTACTGCCCACTAAACTTTTGAATGATAATGTATATAAATTTTATTCTACAATAAATAAAAATAAAATACAAAACAGTAAATTAATACATTCCAATGTATTCATTCCATTTTTGTGTACTTTTTATTCTTTTTTACAATAAACAATTTAATTATTGTGTTGGGTCGCCAATGCACTGTAAAATCTCCTGAAGCAAACTCAGTTGAAGACTATTGGTATAGACTAGGCTGTATTGAAAGTGTCCGTGAGAGACAAGTGCACACACATAAGTATTTACTGAGTGGGCTGATTCTCTGCTGTGTTTGAGATGCCTCTCTTGATTACATCTTGGGGGGTGGAAAAAGCAAACAAGCCCTAGTCTAATCAAAGTTTGGAGCTCTGCGTCACAGATGTTCATTACTGCAGACATTTGTCCACTCTCATATAAATGTGTTTATTAATTCAAATACTTCTGTGTGTGGAGTGTTTGAGACTAAATGATTAAAAATGCGTGAGCATATGGTTCAGTAATTAAGATATGTGGTCTCTCTCTCTCTTTCTCTCTGCTGTCCAACTATCGGGTGTAAATGGATGTGATTTGAAAGCCAGGTGTCCACTGGTACGGTCTAAAGCGTTACATTTCAAAGCTTCTGGATGTTCACATGCTGCATTACAGTTTGGTGATCAGAGATAGGCTCTTGATTTAATTTGCAGCACACCTGGACATGTTTACTTTGCATGTGTGAATAGTATCAAAACAAGGAACATTTTAGACACACATACACATTAGAATGAGAAAGCCAGTCAAAGAGCGCTTTTGTGTATTTGTATTCAAGTGCATAATGGGTTTTGGACTGCATGGTTGAATGTGTTCCTATTAGCAGGGCAGTCTTTAAAATGGGTTTAGGGCAGACTGTACATTCATACTGGTGCAAAGAAAGTTTTGGTTGACATCATTAGAGAATGGCATGGCACTACTGTTTCAATGATCCTGCTAATGTTAGATTTTCATCTATCTATCTATCTATCTATCTATCTATCTAGGTTAAACTATAAAAATCGTGAAACTTAAAGGGCACATCTTATGGCCCTTTTTATAAGATTTAATATAAGTCCAAGGTGTCCCCAGAGTGTGTCTGTGAAGTTTCAGCTCAAAATACCCTACAGATCATTTATTAAACCATGTTAACAATGGCAATTTTTGAGTGTGAGAAAAAAATGAGCTGTTTTTTGTGTCTCTTTAAATGCAAATGAGCTACTGGTCAATAATGTCATTTATTACTCACCCTCATGTCGTTCCACACCCGTAAGACCTTCGTTAATCTTCGGAACACAAATTAAGATATTTTTGTTGAAATCCGATGACTCAGTGAGGCCTGCATAGCCATCAATGACATTTCCTCTCTCAAGATCCATTAATGTACTAAAAACATATTTAAATCAGTTCATGTGAGTATAGTGGTTCAATATTAATATTATAAAGCAACGAGAATATTGTTGGTGTGGCAAAAAAATAAAATAATGACTTATTTAGTGATGGCCGATTTCAAAACACTGCTTCAGGAAGCTTTGGAGCATAATGAATCAGCGTATCGAATCATGATTTGGATCGCGTCAAACCGCCAAACTGCTGAAATCACATGACTTTGGCGCTCCGAACCGCTGATTCGACACGCTGATTCATTATGCTCTGAAGCTTCCTGAAGCAGTGTTTTGAAATCGGCCATCGTTATATAAGTCGTTATTTTGTTTTTTTTTGGCACACCAAAAATATTCTCGTCACTTTATAATATTAATATTGAACCACTGTACTAACATGAACTGATTTAAATATGTGTTTAGTACCTTCATGGATCTTGAGAGAGGAAATGTCATTGCTCCCTATGCAGGCCTCACGGAGCCATTGGATTTCAACAAAAATATCTCAATTTGCGTTCCAAAGATTAACGAATGTCTTACGGGTGTGGAACGGCATGAGGGTGAGTAATTAATGACATTATTTTTGGGTGAACTAACCCTTTAAGCCTTGTCTGTGAAACCCGGGGGTAAGTTGTCTTTCATGTGTTATTGCGATTAAACTGTCAAATACACACAAGGTTATTTCACAAGTTCACCTGCCCATTCAGTCTGAATGGTTAATGGTAAAACAAACTAGGCTTGCTGTCCTCGAGGGAGGCTTGAACCTGAGGCTCTGCTTGAGCTCCGAGTTAAACACCCCTTAACAGTACTGCATAGAGGGAGAATAAGAGAAATAGAGGAGGAGATGGGGAGGAGGAGGGATGCTGGAAGAATTGTCGCTGGGATGACGTAAAAAACTCAGTGAACAAAGTTCACATAAACAGTCGGTTATTTCTGTGAACGTATACAGCAAGTAAAGAAATCACATTTAGATCTGTGTATTAAAGTGAAAGCAGAGTAATATATAGTACATGCTGGTGTAGTGAACAGCACATTCTAGGGCCCAGTTTATGGCCGGGCCCCTCTCTGTCCATAACAGTGGACAAAGGTTTGCTACATTTTGATTGGATCTCGGTGGACTAACACAAACAAACTGTCCAACGCCATCAGATAAAGATGTGAGGACAACATCCAAACCTCTCTTAGAGGGCAAGAGGAAGACCTCTTGTACCAAGCCTGGAAAGGACAGGACTTCTCATTGGTCCACAGGCAGTTACTGCCCTTCACCCATCTAGACACTACTTCCTAAGGTTGGCAAGAGACTGCCATAAAAATTCCTTGGGACCTTAGCAGCAATGGGAAACAAAGAGAGATCACAAAGATCCATCCGAATCCATTCAAAACTATGTTTGAAAACCTTAGAACTGATGCAAACTACACATCCATTTCATACTTATTCACAGAAATAAGTATTCTCAGTGACAGCTATTTGTAGTGCAACCTCTGACGCAAATTCAGCTGTTAATGTACAATTGAATGACAGTTCAATCTTTTCCATCATGTTTAGTCTCTATTTGTTTAGAATATTGCCAAAGGTATTCTGGTGGTGGTTTGGAAAGTGAGAAATGCATTGGTAAACTTTAAAGACACTGTAAAGACTTCCAACTTTGTGCTTTATGCAAATGAGTTCCACAGGGGAGAGAAGGGTGGGCCACACTGTGTGTGTCCCCTCTGATGCCAGCAGCCAATCACAGCACTCGAATGGAGAAGCGCCAAATTGCAATCTCCTCCTCATCGGAAAGGGATAAAGGTACCCTTTCAACAGACTCCTGTTGAGTCTGCCCTTCGAACAGGGAAAGACATAACAGATATTGTTCTGTCCCGGCTTGCGAAGCTGAGACACAACAGATACACCGTTCTGAGTCTGACGTGACCTCTAGAAGAGTCAGATCCCATGATCCCTTGTGATTCTGAGCCTAGCCATCAACAAGTCAGAAGCGAGACAGGACATCTGCAACAAGGTTAAGCTCAGGAGAGCAAACTTTCACTTCAATACGTCTGACCAGATTTACCTTCTGGTCTGCAAGATTTTAGGACAATCAGCAACAGAGCTTCATGTTCAAGACTGTTGAAACAGATTCTGGCATATCACCAGCACAACCAGTCACTGTCAACTCGACAAGTTAAATATCACTAACAAACCTCTTTCCAGAACATTGTTAATCTATTAAGATTCAGCCATAACAAAGGCGTTCAGCATTGATTTCCATATTAATCACTTGTATTCTAATATGCGTCATTAGTAGTCTAGTTATTCTGAACACATAATACAGAAAATACAAGTAGCAATTTCACCAATCTTTCAGATAAATCAGCTGACCACTTGAATGAAAGCCCAGTGACCCTGACTGGTGCCTGAACTAGGGAACTCATAACCACACCTTAAGAGACGTGTGATCGTCAGCGGTGACAGTACCAATCCCTATTTTACTTGCGTCATGGACAAAGTGCACTACACTGGTATATATGCTGTTAATATGAATCAAACAACAAAAGAAAAACAAAGTCACTCACTGCGCTTGATTGAATTAACTTTAGTAGCGTTAATAAGAACATGTTTCTTACTTGAATGCTGCTTGAACACTACAGCTGCTCGAGCACAGAGAAAATGGCGCATAACGTCCAACTGACTGAGGGTGGAAACTATGGTAATGCAGGACTGTCAGTCAGCGGCCGTGGGGGGCATGTGGATGTGATGTCATATTCCTCAGAAAATGAAAATGGCATGTGTATGATGAGACTGCTTTGGTTTAATTTTTTTTTTTTTTTTTTTAAAGGAGTGGGTGGATTTTTATCATTGTAGGGTGATTGATGTTCATATACAGCCAATGCATATTTATGTCCAAACATCATGTAATAATGGATTTTGCATAATAGGTGCCCTTTAAAGATACAGTTCGTAACTTTTTTGTGTTCAAAATTTACACAATTTATATAATGAGTGAGTGCATCCATTTTCCAAACCGTGTTTTTATCTTATCTTGAATCACTACGTATGGTACACCTATAATAAGTGTTTATATTCTGGCTATTTAAGACCGGTTGGATTGCCACCGCTGCAGAGTAGCCCAGTTGTGTGACTTGTCATAGACATAAATCGAGAGAAGTAGCTCCGGCTACAATGTTCTTCCACAAGACTCATGCAGTTTTGTTCATTAACCGCAAGAGAGCCAAAAGTTACAGACTGCAGCTTTAATTGAAATTAGTTTGGACATGTTTGCAATTTGTGAAATCCTTTCATTTATTTATGTCTTTTAGGAGTCAGTGGGACTTGGAGATAAGATAGGTCTATGTGTTTGTGGGTGAGTAAGTAGGTTAGTGTGTATATGTGTCTGGTTCATGACCCTACCCTCCTGTCCAAAGTCTCCTTACTCGGCTCCACAAGTCTGCTTGAATGCTCTTTAAATAGAGACACACACACACACACACACACACACACGCTCTAAACACAGCACTTCTGCCAGATCTTACAATGTGAGTGTATGTGGACAGTGGTAACAGAAGTAAATGCATGTATTTAAGACATCATATCCTTACTGTGCACGTATCTATCCTCTATGACTCTTTGTACATCTATACAATCTCTGCACACATCTGAGCTGAATGACACTTGACCTTAGCTCAGATCATATGACCAGTAAGGCTAGTCTGCAATCATTCAATTCTCTTCCAAGAACAAATGATGGGGATGATGATTGGGTAAGGCAAGCATTGCCATTACTGGGGGTTTTCATAACTTGCACCTTTTGTGCTGTGGACATGAATGATACCTCAAAAGTGTGGCTAGTAGGAGAGGTGTTCTATTAGACTTTGACCTAGCAGATGATAAGCTAAAAATGACATTGAAGGAGGGACCTGAGCCAAATCTAAGAGACCAGAATATCATACAGACTTGACAGTGGGCTCTTTTGAAGTAAGCAAACACTTAGCAACTGCATAGCAATGCAATAACAAGCACTCAGCACACATTAGCAACCACATACCAATGCTCTGGAAACCATCCAGAACACCCTAGAAGCACAGTGGCAAGTTTTGCATGGGTAAGCACCACTCACATTTTCAATAGAAAATGTAAAAAAGTTTTAGTGTTCTATTTGTTCTATTTCGGCCATTTAATGTAAACTCCCAGCATTATTTGCGATGTTACATAAATTGCATTATGTCCTTTTGAAAACTCCCTGGCTTCTGTGTATGTATTGCTTAACTTAAAATACAGTAATAATGTGGAGAAAAGAGACTCCCAAAGAGCTTGTTACGCTCTTTACCAGTAAAGTTTTCACAATGAAATGGCCTGACAGCTACAGAATATAAGGAGGTAATGAGACCACTTTAGCCAGCCCCTGGTACCACTTAGAGAGGTCTGTTAATAATGGACATTTCTGTCATGACAACTCTGTGAGAGTTTGGCATGGTAATGAGTATATTACAATGTTAATGTGTTTGGTCTTGGCGGAATAGATCTGCTACACTGCTGCTGCTTTTATTGCTGCTGCTGTTGATTATAGCTGCTGCTGCAGAACAAGTATGGAACTTTCCACTGCCAATACACACAACATGCTGCTATGAACAAGCAAGACATGCTGCTGCTGTACAAGCATGCATGAATCACCCCCGTAGCAGATCTATACAGGTGGAGCTGGGGAAGATGGAGGTTGCTGAAAGCACGTTGCTACAGCAAACAATAGGCAATAATCTGAATGTTAAGCAGCAAGGTAATTGGCGACCAATATAGTGGGAACCAATCAGCTGTGCCCTATAGAGAATGATGTAATTGCAAGCAGATTGGGTTAAGGAATTATGAGCCTGTGCCATCTACAATTTTATGACAGAATTTTGTTTGTATACAAAATCTAAATTAAAAGCACACAAACCTGTACTCAGGGTTTCTTTGATGTCTTGCTTATCAGTGTCCCTTTTCTACCACTTTTTTCTCTTTTGCTCTTTATTTACGCTCACACATACTCTATCTCTCTCTTTCTCTTACTTAACACACATTGCACCCTGTTCCAGGGATGTCTTGTTAGCTGGCAACTCCTGAATTATTACTGTAGGTCAGTCTATAAACAGCTTTAAAATGTCTCTAATCTGCTCTCTCTCTCTCTCTCTCTCTCTCTCTCTCTCTCTGTATGTTCCTGTGCTTAGCAACAGGAAGACTGAGTGTTCATGTGCCTTTACTAAGCCTCGTGACACCAGAAGTTTTCCAACATAACCAAACTCAAACTTTGCTCATAGTCACAGAAGTGCATTTATGGCAGGGCAGGCCCATGGCACAAGCAACATAGACGGTTGCCAAGGATGCAAAATGACAGGTGTGTGTGTGTGTGTGTGTGTGTGTGTGTGTCGGGGGTGGGGGGTAGATAGGAAAAGGGAGATGCATAGATAAGCGAGTCCTATGCTCTTTCTTTGAGATCTTCTTTCCAGATTAGTAAGTTTTATTGTTTTATTGCAGCCTCTTTGATCTTAGGTCTTAGCAGGAAAACCAGTCTTACATGGAGGAGTCCCCAGGTTTCTAAACTTGGGTCCCTCTCTAGGGGCATGTTGCTGTGGCAAGATCATCACGACAGATGCCTCATTCACGGACTGGGCTACTGTCATGGACAGACATCCAGCCCAGGGTCTTTGGGAAGGCCTTCATTTCTCTTGGCATGTCAACTGACTGAAGATGAGGTCTGTGTTTTCAGCACAAAACATCTTCGTTCAGCTCTCAGGGGCTACCGTGTGTTGGTGCAGACAGACAACACATCAGTAGTCGCCTACATAAATCACCAGGGCAGGCTGCATTTGTGCCCCCTGTTCAGGCTGGTGCAGCAGATCCTGCTCTGGGTGGATGGCAAACAGCTATTCCTGAGGGCAGTTTACATCCCAGGAGACCTCAATACAGGAGCAGACATCCCCTCAAGGCAGGGGATTGGTGACTCCATCCTCAAATAGTGGAGCCCATATGGCAGAGGTTCGGCCGAGCGGAAGTGGACTTGTCACCTGGACTAACCCCTACTACCCTAAAAGTGTATGTGGCCGCTATTTCGGCTTGGCACAACCACACTGAAGGGGCTTCGGTGGGGAAACATGTCCTGGTGTCTCGCTTCTTGCGGGGTGCTAGATGGCTGAGGCCTCTCTACAGACCGTGGGTTCCTTCTTGGGATCTCTCGATTGTAATAGAAGGGTTGTCAGATTCTCCCTTCAAACCCTTAGAGTCAGCCTCAGAGAAGCTTCAGACTTTTAAGGTACCTTTACTTGTAGCTATTACCTCTCTAAAAAGGATAGGGGACTTGCAGGCCCTGTCAGTCACCTCCTCCTGCCTGAATTTGGCTCTTGGACTGGTCAACGTGATATTGCACCCTAAACCAGATTACGTCCTAAAAGTGCCTTTATCACTGTTTCATCCTGTTGTTCTTCAAGACTTCTCCACTCCACTGTTTGAAACTCAGGAGCAGGAGAGGCTTAACAAGTTATGTCCAGTCCAGGCTCTCAGGATTTATGTCCACTGCTCAGGCCAGTGGCATAAATCTGATAAACTCTTTGTCTGCTTTGGGGGGCTCAACTGAGGTTCTGCCACTTCCAAGCAGACTATATCTCCCTGGGTTTCGGATGCAATTTTCCTTGCCTAAGAGGCACATTGAGTCGCTGGTGTCAGGGCCCATTCTACCCAGAGTGTGGCTGCTTTTAAGGCACTAGCAAGAGGAGTGTCTTTGCAAGATATTTGTGATGCGGTAGGCTGGTCCTTTCCGCACACATTGATCAGGTTTTATATCTTCTTCAGACAAGTGAATCTGGTGACGCTATTGCACAGGTGCTATTTATAGACTTATAGACACACACAACGTTGCATCATCTGTCTTCATCTTTGGCCAATGGCTTGGTGTGTACTACACGTGACTCAGACACCGGCTCTTTCTCTGGGAACCGGGTTATATACGTAATGCTGAGACATTTTTACATTTTCAAGTTATTTCTTTTTAAATTATTATTTGTATTTACTGTCAAATTAATTTAATATTACTACACCCTGTTTTAGATATTTTTGTGTTAGATTGTGTAAAGAGTGTGTAAAGCGCCCTCTAGTGCTTTTTCCTCTGGCATCAATAGAATGACTCGCTTCAAGAGCCTGCCTAAATGACATTGATTAATTTTCATTCGTTAAATTACTATTATTAGTATTTGTACATTTATATTTTAAAGGGGCTCTCTGTAGGAATGACACCCAGCGTTCAAAATAGGTACTGCAGTCCAAATTCAAAATATTGTTTGGCCCGCCCCCTCGTTCAAAGACGCGGGTTGCCAGCTTTTACAGCATATGGTTGCCAGCAACAATAGGGAGTGCAACTGACAATGAAAGCTGAGGAGACTTAAACACTGTAAGCTGATGAGTTGGTTTATCTGTTTTGATATGCTGTTGTTCATAGAGATATTTAGATGGATTCAGAGGCTTTTTAGTAGAGATGCACCGATTTTCTTGCAATTTTCTTGGCCGATTCCGATTTCCGATTTTTTGTTAGTATGATCGGCCGATTCATATTTTTTGCCGATTCCGATTTTCTTTCTAAGGAACTATAAATGACAACATATACAAACAAAAATCTACTTTTCTTCAATGCAGTTTTATTTTCATAAAAAAAGTAAAAGTCAGTAATAAAATATAAACAGCTCAAATAAATGCAATAGAATAAAGAGAGCTATGAAACTAAGTTTTTCGGGTTAAGTGGGTTTTTATTCAAGTAAGAAATACTACAGAAATTAAAGTAATCAAATGTAAAATAACACATTGTGTTATTTTGCATTGGTTACCTTAATTTCTGTAGACTTTATTGCAAATAATTCTTACCATTAAAGTTATAAAACGTATTCAGTCAAGAGCAGAAAATGATTTTCTTTGTCTTTTGTTCTTTGATTAACATGACAGACAGAAGCAGGAATATTGGACTGCTGTCCCTTTAAAGCAGAACTAAGTAACTTTTTTTACCTTCATAAATAGTTTCTAAGTCCTTACGATGGTTAATTGACTTGTAGTGGTGTGTTTGAGGCGAGCACTAACCCCCTCTGGCACGTCTACGCCAGAATACAGCACTTGCAACTTGAGCTGCACCGACCCGAAACAATCTCGCCTCATGTTCACGTTCACGCGAGAGTGACAAAATGCTTTACGGTAATTCAAAAACAATGTATATATTATGTCTTTATAAGACAATTTCGAAAATTACCCACCTCCATCGAGTGTACTGTATTTGCAAATTACCCACCTCCTCTTTCTTGTACTGTATTTGCAAAACTTACTGCGCTGGCGAGTGTTGTAGTCGTTGTAGTCCAGAGCTGCACTTGGAGTATTTATGACAGTGTCATTCACTGAAGGAAACTGTAGGGGGAGCTTCGCGAATCTTGCTTAGTTCTGCTTTAAGAGTTTATGAACGGTGTTCAACGGACCCAATACTGTTACACACGACATGGGTTCACTTTCTTAGCTATTTAACGATCAAAATTGACTGTGTTTATCTGTATACTCGCCAAGATTGCCTGTGCCGCTGGTTTTGACATACTTTTGTATGTATTTGACAGTTTAAGTGCAGGAAGGCATTTATTTTGGTACTTGTGACTCTGTTTGACTTCTGTCTCTGTTTGAGACTGAGCGGGGCTTGTTCGCTTCACTTATATAGATTAGTGGTGCGCGCGCGCTTTCGATGTGAGCACGAGACCTGCGTTAATGACTAAAATTTATGCGCAATAGTACTTAACCGGAGCAAATGAGACGAGTGAGAGAGAGGAGGCGCCCGCGCGGGTGTGTGTCACTTCACCGTGACAGAGAAGAGAGTGGGAACGCGCAGCTGACATTATTGCCTGATTCTCTGACCCAGTTTGTTTGCTGGTTTCCATGGCTGCAATACGCAGTGTTTTCCGCCACCTGGCAACCTGTGATGTCGAAATACTATTGGATAAACTGGCAGCACGAGGTTTCACAGGGATCAAAACAAAAACAGACATTCTGACATGGAACGCACATTTTCAAAGTAGAATATCTGGCTGTAGTATTGTTTTTCTGAGAAACAAGTAGGTGAACTTAGCATGTTTCCTAAATATCTTCAAACATATTAGGGTATTTTTATGCTTTATTAAAGTAAAAATCTTACATAGAGCCCCTTTAACCTAAACATTACATTTCTAAACCTTATAGCCTCTTGTTTAGCGCTCTAACATTATGTTCCCGCTTGTGGTCTCAATCCCGTCATTTTGCTTTTTAGCCTACTCTGTTTTATATGAATAAAGGCCAAAACGACATCTAAATTACTGACTTTTTCATCTGGCTCTGTTAGGTGTTTTATATTATTTTATATTGAGAAATTGTTTGGGATCAGGAGTCACTTTATGCTGTTCAAATTGAAAATATACCAACATGATGACATTATACCCCAATATGTGATTTTCATGAAGAAAATTCCCATGCCCTTTGCTTCAGTGGAGGTTTGACATGAAATGTTTCTCAATTCTCATTAAAAGCAATGCGTTACGGCCGCGCTGGGACATTAACGTTTTACATGGCTTAATCCTACTAAAACAACAACCAGGGAGAAACTATTTTCTCGCACATTTTCTCTTGTCATGGAAGGACAATATAATGTTAAGCGTTTATAATGGTTTTCTGTAAGTGGAAAACGCTGAACGTTGAAAGCGCGTTGCCTATATTCGGCCTGACCTGCTTGTCTGCATATCTTTATTGGTCATTTAATATCAGTGTCTTAATGCATTAAGCGTTTTCTTCATAACTGTGTTTTATTTTCTAGGAAAATGCTTAACATGTTATTAATTGTGTTCATAGTGGGCTGCTTATAAGGTATAGTGAATTTGCTCCTCTAATATCACCTACATTAAGCCACATTAAGCATTTTTCACGTTAAGCACTTAGAATGTCTCGCTTCGCTGCATGGACGCGTTTGCTGCCAGTATAGCATTCTCTTGGACATGTGGCAGTATCGGACCCCTCGACGATAAATAGGAGACGTATCATGTCTACGTATTGCACTACGAATGTTCAATCATTCTAGTGCATAATGCACGCATGGTTTTACCAACATATAGCAGAGAACATGAACAAATAATAATATAAATCTCATACGTACTTTTGCAAGATATCAGTTGTTTGATCTTGTATGTTTTTTTTGTTTTTTTTGTGCAAGGATGTATAAATGATTGACATTTGACATATTTTGTGCAAGAAGTACACTTGTAGCATGGAAAATTACCCTGGGCATCAACTAGGGTGGTCGGAGAAGAAACATGAGTGTCTGCATGAACAAGCTTATCCCTCAGACTAGAACTCCTAGAAGAAACAAAGAGTGGTGGATCATTAAATACATTCAGTAACTGAGGATCACTTTGAATGATGTGCCAGTGACTCTTAATAATCCTCCTAATATCATTACTCAATGGGCTAAATGTAGATTTAAAAACATGTGAATAACTTTTCTTACTTTTGTTTGCAATCAAGTTACTTTCTTCCTGTTCCTGTAAACTATGAACTTTCTCAAGTGCAGTATCAAGCCACTTGTAGGGATATCCACGTGATTTAAAATCTGTATATAGATGCTGGGCTTTAACATCAAAATCCTCCTTCTTAGAGCAGATACGATGGAATCTTAAACATTGACTATAGGGTAACCCACGTTTTAAAGGAGTTGGATGGGCACTAATAGCATGAAGGAGACTCTTAGCTGTATCTTTTCTATAAAGAGGAGAGACGATTTGTTTGTCAACAATTGATATACAAGTATCCAAGAAATTAACATTTTCAATACCTACATTATGTGTGAACATAATCGAAGGTCTTAAACAATTCATATATAGAACAAATGCTTCAAAATCATTTGCAGAACCCTTGTAAATAACAAAACAGTCATCAATGTATCTCTCAAACAGAATGATATTGTAAAAAAAAAAAAAAAAAAAAAAAAAAAAAAAATATCTGTTGAAAAGATATCTATCCCCCAAAAAGCCCAGATATAAATGGCATAGTCAGGAGCCATGGTGGCCCCCATGGCAGTGCCCTCAATCTGTAAATAATACCAGTTTTCAAATATAAAATAATTTTTAGTGGGAAACATTTCAGCCATTTCAATGATAAATTTAGACGGAAGGCCATCATCTTCAACACGTAAATCAAGAAAATGTTTTAAGGCCAATAGACCTTCATGATGTGGAATATTGGTATACAGTATAATGAAGTCACATCCATAGTTGCCAGTATAACATCCTGCTCAACATTTTGAATAGTTGTTAGATATTGCAGGAATTCTGCTGTGTCTCTCAGATAACTAGGAAGGGATATGACTAACAGTCTCAGAACAAATTCAACAAAATTCGAGAGTGGTTCAGTAAGACTGTTGTTACCATATAGGCTGTCCTGGTGCTTGGTTAATCCACCAGGACGGCCTATAGTAGCTGGTAACAATAGAACAAAATCAACAAAATTCGAGAGTGGTTCACTAAGACTATTGTTACCAGCTACTATAAGCCGTCCTGGTGCTTGGTTAATCCACCAGGACGGGCTATAGTAGCTGGTAACAATAGTCTTACTGAACCACTCTTGAATTTTGTTGATTTTGTTCTGAGACCATTAGTTGAGACCTTTTTTGGATTCAGTGTACGGTCAGCTATTTTTTTCTTTTTAACAAAATAAGAGGGATCATACAAAATGCATGTTATTTTTTATTTAGTACACTCCTGATGAAGATATTTTACATAAAAGATATTTACATATACTGTAGTCCACAATAACAACAACAATAATAATAATATTAATAATAATAATAAAACAGCCATGGGTCATCCAGGTAACGACACACTGTATTAAGAATTAAGTGTAAACTTTTGAATGGGGTTTCACATATGGTGAAAAAATTTGGAAAATAAAGTGTATTTCAGTTTCCAGTTTAGTTTTTATATAGCACAATTAAAACAGCAGCAGCTGATCAATGTGCTTTACAACATCAGATAAAATAAATGCAAGCAAAAAAAAAATCTAATAAAATTAATAACAATTAATATAAAATTGAAACAAATTTGACCAACAAAATATCAAAAGAAAATCAAAACACCAACAGAAGTCAAAATACAAAAATAAACCATCAAAGGACATTAAGTTTTTAAGGACATGAGTTTTAAGCAAAGATTTAAAAATTTTAATGTCGAAGCAGCTCTAATATTATCTGGTAGCCTGTTCCAGAGTTTAAGCCGGGCACGCATTTAACGACTAGCAAAAACATTCCAAGACTGTGCTCAACATACAAGCGATTGTTTCCTGAGACTGGAACCGATTTATATACTTACACATGGAATCTGAACACCGACTGTAATCGCAGACTGAACACAACTGGCTCTGACTGGACGCGTTTGAGCATGATCAGTCATAAATATCAATTTACATTCACAATCGGCCTTATAATCGTTAAGTGTGTGCGCGGCTTTAGGGCCCGCAACGGCAAAAGCATGTTCTCCTCTTTGTTTTAGTCTAACTCTGGGGACAGCGAGCAATCTAAGACTACTAGATCGAAGAACTTGAGAAGGATTATGTAAAGATAAAAGTTCAGATAAATATGAGGGAGCTGAATTATTTAGGGACTTAAAAACAAAAACTAGAATTTTAAACCACTCTAAACCGCACAGGAAGCCAATGCAATGATGCTAACACAGGTGTAATGTGAGTGGATTTACGGAGGCCCAATAAAAGTCTAGCTGACACATTTTGGACCAACTGGAGACGGGCCAAGGAAGTAGCGTTCATTCCACAATACAGTGAGTTACAGTAGTCTAAACGTGATGATATTAAAACATGCATTACTCTTTCAAAATCATGAAAAGTAAGAAAAGGCTTCATTTTGGAAAGAAGACAGAGATGAAAAAAAACAGGATCTAACAACTGAATTCACTTGTTTGTCAAGTTTCAGCTCACTGTCAAGCAAGACGCCTAAGTTTTTAACAAGAGTTTTGGCTTGAAATGAGGATACTTGAAATGCTAGCTATGAAGTCTTAGCAAGAGAGAATGTTATTTCCACCACAGAATGTTATAAAACAATACATGATTTGAGATACGATGGAAATGACAGTGGAATTGTCATGACTTTTGAAAACAATAATTGTTAAAGAAACACACCTACCCATACTTTTAATTTACGAAAATGCTAACGTCTTATCTTCACAGACAAGCCTTCAGTAAACTGAAATGGAACCCAATGGAACAAAATCACAATTCCACTTCCAGTTCCTTACCTTTAAAATTCATACTGTCACTATTCATCAAAAATCAAAGATTTCATCAGAACATTACACTGCTTACATTAGTCTGTAATTGGTTGGTAGGTGGTTCCTGTCAAGTACTGACATAACGCTGACAGTTACATTACTCTTAGTTTTTGATTAATTGTTTGAATGAGAAAGATGTCTTGGCTTAGTGATGCGGCGAGTGAAAGAGTGAAAAGAGAGATAAAAGAAAAGAAAAAGGGAAATGCAGAACAAAGCAACATTGACTTGGGAGCTCTGCATAGTCATCCTATCAGCATGCAGGGCGAGTGAAAATGAGAAAAGGAAATCTGTATGAAATAAATTGAATGACCTTTATACCAACTCCATCTAATACAGCAACTCTGTCCGCTGTTTCTGCTGTCCAGCTCCGTAAACGAAAATGGTATCGACTTCTGTGGGAAGTGAAATAATAACAGTCTGCAGGGTTGCTCATGATCGCGCCTAGCTAATTTACCTCAGAAGGACACCCAGCTTCGAGAATCAATATCTTATGTCAACTGAAGAAATAATAAGCAATTTAAAGAAATTCCTGTGATGCTACAGCAAGTCCTTCGGGTCATGAACCTTGTCAGCACCAATGGAAAGTAAACGGCTGCACTCGTGAATCGGAAATCATATCAGGGTGGTCAGACAGAAGCTGGGGGATGTGACTGTTTTGTTTATGAAGAAAATTGTGGAGGTTTTAAAATGGAAAGTGATTCCAGAGGCGCAGAATAGAGGTATATCTCTTAGAGGAAGAGTGAGTGAGTGAATGAATGAATGAGCACAGCGTCTCACCGCATGCCCATCCTTCATCCTCATGACACCACAATTACCCAGAGCTTATCCTTCAGTACAATCAGCAAGATCTCTCTCTCTCTCTCTCTCTCTCTCTCTCTCACTCACTGTACAATCAAGGGCTTGTTTGTCTCACTAGAAAATTTCTTAAAAGCAAAGAGCCAGAGAAGCATCTCACTCCAAAGTCTGCAATTACACATTTTTCTAACTTTTGAGGGTACATCGACTGCGCAATCAATGCTTTTATTAAAACTTTTCTGTAAAAAAAAAAAAAAGTGAGAGTTAGAGCAAGGAGTGCAAGACTCTTCAGCTAAAAACACATCTTGTTCTCCACTACAGATTCTGGAACTTCTAAATCAACAAGGAAAGAGCTTCAGAGTCTGAAGGGTAGATTCACTACACATTTTTGTCACTTTTGCATGCTGTACTTCAACACACTAACCTCCCGCAATCCATCTTAAAGGTGCTAAAGAGGATGTTTTGTTTTATACATTTTTACAATATTACTTGAAACTGTCTTTACTAACTGATAAAAGACTATTTATTAGGTGCACTGAAAGGAATAATATTAATATACATCATCTGTGCACGAGGTAGGGCCTTCAAAACATCAGCCAATCGTTTACGCGATCATCGCGCAAACGATTGGCCCTCTGGCTTGTCAATCACTACCATGACGTTCCTTGTTCGAGACGTGCGAGACGTGCATGGCTGCGCGCTCCAGTAACTTTCCACACTCCACAGGCGCCGCATGCAATGTTTTTGTCAGGAGTAACAACTGCAGATTATGAGTTACCTGCGGTGAGTCCGACATAATGAATCCACTAACACGACACAGCGAATGCCGGTGGTAAACACTCGTGTTTCAATACTCGTGCATGAGTTTTGGGAGGCGTTCCCTCGAAATGAGCTGTGAAGGAGGGGGGTTGTTCTTATGCATGCGCTCATTTCAAAAACTCACTAACAGTCTTTGGTTTCTCAGTCGATGAAAAGATCCTCTTTAGCACCTTTAAGCATGTGTTAAATGCATAATAGCTGGTATACCACTGGCCATAATCATTTAAATTAAATTATTGCCATTTTTTCTGGTACAAATATGCCTTCTATATAAATTAGTTTAGTTAAAGATTGTGCCTTACTGACACAAGTCTATGCTAATCGGGTGCTAGAAATATCACAGATAGCACATATAAGATGCTTCCAAAATTAAATAGTTGACTTCTACATTGTCATTATAGTAATTTTAGGCAAATTGTTTTTAACAGTATATATTGGATTGTTCTTGTCACACTAAATTTAGTTTGAAAGCAGATTTACAGAAAATACTGCCATACTCCCAAGACCTCCAAAGAAAGAAGACAAAACAAAGCTACAGGTATTCTTGAATTATTTGAGTTTGAGGAGATTATTTGAGGAGATGAACTTTTTTTTTTAAAATCTCACCAATTCTTCACAGACCCCCTAGAGACCCCAAGATCCAACTTTGAAAGCCCCTGGGCTAAAACACCAGACAATAGGCGGAATCTACAATCAAAAGCAAATAAAGCCAGAGGCATCTCTGGATAAAATGTCTAACACTCCGGATGTAGACACGGTGGTAGCCAAGATAAGTGATGAAATAATTCACAAAATTACCTTTTTTTTTCTGGATGCAAAACTAGTTCAAATGGTCAAATTATATTGGTCTGTGTAGCACCATACAACCATACAACAGCAAACTATAAATAAAGGTTATTCTACAGCATCAGGATGCACAACTCTCAAATTGAGAGAGAGAGAGAGAGAGAGAAGCACCACTATTTCTAATTCTGAATGAAGAAATTGAAATATTTGTAGAGAGTGCACCTTAACAACGTAAAATAAACTAGATGCGCAATTTGTAAATTGCCTCTATTTCTTCTGTACACCTATGCTGGTATATATAGTGCTTCTGAAAGTTTTCTTACATCCACATGCCCTTAATAAGCACAAGTCAAATAAAAGCACAAGCAAACAAAAGCTCACTCAGACCTCAAGCATAGCCTGGAGCAAACAGTCCCTCAGATGCTATTAGTGGTGTTTATGTGTCTCTTAAAGTAGCTGGGACTATATCAGTCTGCTCTTTGAGAGAGCTGAGTCACATTTGGATGGCTTTTTGTCCCCCTTCAACACCACAAGGCTTATGAAATATCACCTTGACTCACTCTGGATATGTGATTAGATTAGAGTAACATCACAGAATGCATTGCTGCTGACAGTGCTTGGCATGTAACATTGATTTGTTGTAAACAGTATGTCATGAGCTCAGAGAGCATTTGGAGTGGATTGGGTGGGACAGCGTGCTGAGATGTAGGTGGTCACATAGGATGAGTCCCGGCGGTTGTGAATGCGGATTTTGGATCTATTTGTGAGTGTGTGTTTAACCCTCCTCCTGTCTGGTTAGAGGCCAGAGTCATTATAAAGGGATGATGGGGAGTTGCCCAGCAGCGTCCAGTTGGAGAGCTGCTTACTCATCATTCTTCCTCTGCTGTTTCTCGCTGTGTGGCAAAGGAAGAGTCTTACAGACAGGAAGTTGAGGGTGTGTGCATGTGGATTTGTGTTTATGTGGAGGAGTATAAGAGGAAAACATTCCTTGCTATGAAAGTAATGGCAAAATATTTCTGGTCTGAAACATTTTTTTATACCAGACAAAACAAAGTACTTTATGGTAGTTTAAGAAGTCCAAGTTTATAAAATGTGCACACATGTTAGCAAACAGTGTGCCAAATGGAGCTTAATTCTTTTGCAAGCATTTACAAATGTAGCATAAAATTTAAACTCATGTTTTACTCAACCTCATTTTGTTCAAGAGCTGTATGATTTTTTTTTTTTTTCTTTACTATGGATCACAAAGGAGATAATTTAGTAAATACCTAGTTGCATGACTTCCATGGTTTTACACTCCAATCCAGCAGGTGGTGTAAGTAGGTGAATTTACAATTTACAATATATATTAATTAAATAAGTCTATAGATTAAATATTCTTTTCCCACATAGACATTTTTAAGAATTGTCAAATGTTTAGGAAATTGTCAGAAATTTAAGTGACCAGGGGAAAAAAAAACAAAACAAAAAAAAAACAAAATTTATATATATATATATATATATATATATATATATATATATATATAATTTTTTTCTGGGGTATACAATAGGGTTTGATGAAAAACAAACTGAAATTTAATGCATTATTTAACAAAATTCTTGACCTCTGCATGGATGCAGGACATGCGCGTTCATGAGACTCTATAGCATCACAGTTCACTCAGTCTCGCCCAGAAAAAAAGCACAAAAATTGTAAGAAATCAAGATGAACAAAAACATGAAATACATCCCACGTGCCTTCTCTGAGGTGTATATATACATTGTGTTCATCGTAACAAGAAATTAACACGTTCACATCTGTCATTCTGACTGTCATCAGACAAATGTTCTGGTCTGGTGATGTGATTCAGTGAAGAAAGTACACGGATACTTTTTTGGGATTTCTAGCCGTTGTATTTCATGTAATGTTTTTGTTAATTTTGCTAATCTGCAGTGCGGAGCCAGGTGAAAGTATAAACAAGGCTTTAGAATCCACTCACCACTCAAAACACCAGAGTTTTTGTTCAGTGCAGAGTTCTGCATGCTCGCAAATCCTCTTATTATAACAAAGTGTAGACATTGTGTAAACAAGAGATTGATTGTGCAGTGCAGTGAGATCGATTCATCGCGATGAACTAAGATGAGTCACAGCTTTTTAGTGATTATTATGGGCCACTCATTGCATGCTTTCTAGGCGATATATAATCATTTTAAAAACTTTTGTTTTTCATGCTTGACCAGCGGCCATGCACATGTTGCAGTGTACGGGAGTGACATCCTCTAAATTCATGAATTTGTGCGATTATTATTGTCATGTGTGTGTGATTTTTTTTTTCTCCTTTCACACAAAAAATTCTTTAATGTCACATTTGATTTGGTGGACCAGTCATCAATCTGAGTGGGCCAGTGCCCTTATATAGTCTCATCACTGGTGTGTAGAGGTGACCTCTTCCTGTCACTCTCTCTTTCAGAATTTGTGCAGTGGCAGCATTAACGCAGTATATAATGCAATGAAGCTTCCGTCCTCAATGGCAAATAAAAAGACAAGAGATGAAAGGAGAAAAAAAGAAGAGGTGGAGACAAAGTCAGAGCAGAATGTTAATGCCATCACTAGACTTTCATTCGCTGTGACTTCAGTGTCATATTCAAATAAAGCAGTCAGCCATCATGTTCACGCAATGAGGTAGAATATCAATGAAACATCATTATATGCCTAAATTTGAGAATTTTCTTTTCAGGGTGTGTGTGTGTGTGTTTACTATGTTTACTTTACTAATAATGTTTATTAATATTTAAGCTGCTTTTCTTTTCTTTTTTCTTTTTTTTTTTTTTTTACTGTTGTTGTAACTGACATCTCTGACAATTTCACTGACTAAAACTCCAACAGCTGCTGCTTCTTTTATATGGAATCTTCTTCTGACAAACAGTCAGAGCCAATCACAGAGCATCTGTACGTGAGCAGACCAGAATCAGAGCTCCTGAAACTAGGCTATAGGCATTTCCAAAACTGTACCTAACCCAAATCTTAACCTAACAGGCAGCATGTTGTGTGAATGAAACCATTTAAGACTGCATTTTAAAGCATAATAATAGCCTATAATGATCTAAATACAAAACCAAATTTAAAGGGAGAGTTCACCATTTACTCACCCTGATGCAAAACCTGTATGACATTCTTTCTTCTGTGGAGCACAAAAGAAGATATTTTAAGAAATGTGTTTTTTCCCTTTGTCCATTCAATGGAAGTCAATAATAACCCAAACCGATTGGTTACCAACATTCTTCAAAAAATCTTTATGTTTTGCAGAAAGAAAAAATGCATACAGGTTTGGAATGACATGAGGGCAAGCAAATGTTGAAAAAACTGTCTTTTTTGAACTATCCCTTTAAAGACTACAATGCTTAATTCTGAAAAATATAGGCCCGGTTTCACAGACAGGGCTTAGCCTAAGCCAGGATTAAGCCTTAGTTCAATTAGGGCATTTAAGTAGCTTTTATAAACAATTCACTAGAAAAAAAAAAAACATTACTGGTGTGCATCTTGAGACAAAACAATGACATAGACATATTTTAAGATCTGTTAGTACAAGTTACGTTCAGTTACAACAGCTCAAACATGCATTTTAGTCTAGGAATAGCTTAAGCCTTGTCTATGAAACTGGGGGATAATCATAAATTGAAAAAAAAAAAAAAAATAATAATAATAATAAAATAGTGTGAACTAGATTAACCAGAAGGCATCTTAGACAGGATGTTACAAAAAACTGGATTACGATGTGCCTTCATGCCTTCCTAACTCCATTCCTAACATCATCCCATTTTTGTGATAAAATGCAAGTTAATTTAGCAAAGCATGAAGCTAAGACTAAATTCTTCATTATCTCTCCCACTTAAAAATGTATTTCTTAAAATGAGTCATTGTCCTTCAACAATAATTATTTTGCTGCAGTTGTAAACACGTAGATACAGTTCCACTCATAAATTTACATACCTATTGCAGAATGTAATAATAATAATTTTAACAAAACAAAATAAGAGGTGAAATGGCATATTTTTTAGTACTGTCCTGAATAAGCTGTTTCACATAACAGATGAAGACATACAAGACAAAATAATAACTGAATTTAAAAAACTGAACAGTTTTTATCTTATCTTAGTATTGTTTTGCATGTTTTATAGGCCAGGCTCAACATGCAAATCTCTGCCAGTGGGGTAAGCAAAATAATCTTAATCCAAACTGAAAACAAGATTACATAGCTTATTTTTGGTTTGATATAAGATTATTTTGCTTACCCCACTGGCAGATTATTTTGCTTGTTTTAAGGAAAAACTCACTTAATTTTGACTTATTTTTTCTGAAAACAAGAAAATAATTTTTACTTGTCAAGAAAATGCTTCTTGATTTAAGAACTTTAAGATATTTTGACTAGAAACAAGACAAAAACTCTAAGCAAGAACAGCATTTTTTTTTTTTTTTGCAGTGTATTTTTATTAACCAAGGGGCTCTTGCCCCCTTGATGAAGATCACTGGCTTAAAGACTTCTAAATTACACACATATAAGTTCTTCTCTAGTTCGCCCTCTTTACTGTGTCCATTTCTCTTTTTCTGTGGCCTAAAGAATTAGTCACTGCAGCTAATGAGGAAAGAAACAGATTAAAAATGCAGCTGCACATGCAGCAGATTAATTGCACTCATCAGCTTTGGTAATAATGTGATAATGTGTTTTTCGGGCGTTAATGTAAACGACGGTAAGAACTTCTAGACTAAGATAAAGGGGGAGAGAGAGTAAAAGAGAGCTGGAGATCTGTTTGCCTGTCTTGATTAATGGCATTGGGAAACTCTCTGGACTTGGGTCTGTGTTCCTGTGTGGTGCAATGGGGAAGTATTGATGAGCTTACAGGATGTTGAAAAGCAGATTGGAAAGAAATGCACAGTCTCTTCAGAGCATATCGATTGGAGAGGAAGAAAAGGCGGGGTTGTTTGTTCAGAAACACGGGTCAAAGGCCTAAACCCAAATTCACAATCAAAACCCTACTGTGCTCTTGCTGAATATACATACATAAGTACCTCTTTTATTTGAGGACTAACTGTAGGAGGGCTCTTAGAGAAACAGTGCTGCCACTTTAGCACAATACTCTTTCAACGAATGAAAACAACATGACAATATTAACAATAAAATCAAATGTGGAGTGTTTATTAAACAATAAATAATTATAGGGCTGTTTTATGTTCTGGCCTTTGTGTTTGGTGCCCTGTGTTATTCTTGCATTTGGTTTGCAGCCTGCTGACAGTCTTTTGTGTTCATTCCAGCACTAGACTGTAGATTTAAATCACAGAAAATGAGACATTCATTTTTAACCAATCATATTATGACAATCATTAAAAGTTTTTGCATAAGATGAGCAGAGAAAATCCAGTTAGAATCGAAACACAAAGTAAAAAAGGGCAACAAAAAGTATGATCTCAGGGAACTATTAAAGTAGCAGTTTAAACTAATAAGATGCTACAGTAATAATTACACATGAGTGTGTTTCACACAAGTTATTAATAAGCCAAGTCATAAATTAATGGAGTAGTTCAGCCAAAAATGAAAACTCTATCATAATTTTCTCAACCTCATGTCACTCCAAATCAGGGTCAAAAATTAATGGGGGCTTGGGGCAAAAAATGTCACCAAAGTGATGCACCCCAAAAATAAGGGAGCAAAAATGCCCTACAATTAGACAAAATAATAATAATAATAATAATAATTATATTTTTTTACCACTGTCATGATTAAAGTCAAATGTGCAAATGAATGAAAAGTATTGCAGCATTGTGCCTTATAACCAATCAGCTTATGAATACAATGGCCAATCAGAGATGTTTAGATAAGTAACCTCTGAAACAGTTTTTGAAGGTTTGCAAACATATAGGTAGAGGCATGTTTTAATGTGATCTCATGAGAATACGTGTGTATTTTAACGTAAAGTGTGGTTCTACCACACGAACATTTACTTACGTTTTCATAGACACAAAAACGTACAATATTGGCGTATTTATAGCACTAAAACGCAAAAATACTTATGTATAAATAGCAACAAAACGTAAATCATTTACATATCCAAGTGTGAATGTATATGAATTACCATGAATTAATATAAATCATGGCATTAATGTTTTAAATCTTTTGTATTCAATACATGTTTTTGGTCGAATTTATTGAATTTAGTTTACTCATCTACTTTATATGAAATAACATTTCTGTTCGTGACTTGTGCTGCAAACTCGTTTCGGAGGATTACATAATGTTAAACAAGACTACACTTTGAAACCTTAAAATGAATAAAATTTCTGTAATTGTTTAATCATTTTGTAATATTTAGTTTGTTTGCTGTGCGACACAGAAGGCGTTTTCTCCTATGCAGCGACTGACAATACAACCAAAAGATACACCAAAGCACAACATAAATTCACAAATCACATCCATTTTTATTTGTTCGCTGTACTCCATATCTTTAGAATCCATATGTTTGTAAGGAACAGATCCGAATTCAGCCCTTTATCCATCAATCTTCATCTTCATTCTCAGCATCAGCGACCATCACAGTCAAAGCCCGCGCTCCTTATGATTCAAATTTGAAAGTTGCGCCCTCGAGAACCTTTACGGCATGATTTACGGCACTGATATCGAATGCTCATTGGTTCTCACCTGCTTCGTCATAGATTGCCGTGTTTCACAGTTTCAGTGGATTGACATTTGAAATGAGTGCGCGCCTTCACGGAGAGAAGCCGACCAGCGGGCGGATTCACGAAACATTCTTAAGAATAAAATTCTTCTTAACTGCTAATTTCTTCTTATTTTCAAACTTAAGAAAAAAGATAAGAATATTTTGTATTCTCAAAAACTTTTCTTAAGAATGTTCTTATCTTTTTTTTTAAGATTGTTCTTAAGATCAAATTTAAGAAGTATTCATATTCCCGAAAAGAATGTTCTTAAAAATCATCGTAAATAACTTCTTAAAGTTAGGATAACCTCTAACCTGTCTTAAATAGATGCTCAACAAATTTATTGGGTCGTTTCAAATGTTAAGCATACGACATAACACTAGCTAGCTAAATATAATACATATTACCATGTACCCTGAATGTGGACGAGCACTCTAAAGTCTGAAATTACACTATTGATCATTTGCGCGTACCTGTATGAGATGCGCTCCCTCAAGCTTGTACGGAGAATGGCACAAGATGTTAGCATGATTTATTAATTTGTTTCCTCGATTTATAAACAGTGTGCATGATTTAGCAAATCGAGGGAAAGAATTAGTAAATCATGAGCATGATTTAGCCTACTATTTTTTTCCTGATGTCATGTGCGGGGATCGTAAGCTAGAACTAGCGAGGCAGCACACACAGATACAGGACGCATTCACTCCAGAGAGAGCGCAAAAAAGAGAGTGTACTAATGAATGGGAAAGAACGTTTTTTTTTTTTTTTTAAATAACGATTTTAATGGTCCATTAAAAACATGACAGAGTGATTAGCTCTCGTCAAACAACCACAACAGTCTGCGCGCTCATTATGATATCTACAGGCAGTGACAGGCTTTGAGGTGTTTTTCATTCAGCGAGTCTTCAACAATTACCCCCTTTCAATAAAATAAACACCATTCATTTTCTTCTTAAGTAAAAAATTAAGATCTTGCCCTAAGTTCTTAAGAAAATATTTCAGAACTTCCTAAGAATTTTTCAAGAATTGCACTTAGGAACATTCTTAAGAACTTCGTAGAATTTATCTTAAGAATTTTCTTAACTTCTTTCTTAAGAAGATGTTTGTGAATCCGGCCCCTGGCAGGCTGGTTTTTCCAGTGACCCAAGTTTGCTAAATATGAGTCCATAAGAGTCTATACATTCTATAGACATGTGCTATACATTCTTTGGAAGTCAAAGATAAATCTGTGGAACATAAAGAAAGAAAATAAATTGTAATAATTCAAATTATTAATTATACTGTGTGTCGCCTACGTACTGCCCGCACTCCATTCAATGAACCTCTGATGAAATTTCATTTGTTTTCAGATTATAAAATGGTTGATGTCACTAGCACAAAAACAAAACTGCAGCATCATGAAGGTGAATGACTAATGACATTTTATTTGTATTCCTTTAACAGCTAAAAGGTTATTTACATTAAATGAAAGTTTAACTTGAGCAAAAATGCATGAAATACTCTATACAAATCACTTGACTTAGAACAAAATCTTTTATGAATCATGGTTCACAGTTCCCATTATACCCTCAAGCACTAGGCAGAACATTACCAACCATCAGCACCATCCAGACTGATGCCGACACAGGAAACCCTTTACTGAACATGTCATACCTTCAGGCTTCCACATGCACACAAAATTACCCGTGACAGCATTTCAAGGGCTAATTTTCATTTTAATGTTCAGTCTCATGAGCTTGTATAAATGGTTATCAGAGTGAAAAAGGGTGTTTTAATTTGCTCTTCAGTAATCATAATTTGCTGAGACTGCTGTGGGAAAGGCTCTTCCAATAGAAATTATTCAGCAATGAAATACACCCACTGTTTTTCATGGTGCTAAATTGTAAGGTAATCATTCAAACTTGTCGGTAAGTTTATATTAAGTTTCTCGACAAGAAATTGGCTGCTTGTGACATCTATTAACTTTATACAACACATAATGGAAATGTTATTTCCTTCTGCAACAACTGAATTATGATTCCTGCAATGTCCTGATAATAATCTTTTTTTTTTTTTTTTTTGCTCAGAAATATGTTTATTTGAAGGGTTCCTAAGCTCTGGTTAACCTCAGACAAGGTCATTTATCTCAGCTGCCTAATGTAGGACCATTTACCCATTTCAAGGTTGTTGCAGTGATGTATTGGTTTACGGAATCCTATCAGCCTTGCTATTACGAACAGACTTTCTAATTATCTTCAGTTTGAGCTGGCATATGGAGGTATGACCAAGCAGAATGTACTGCATGAAAGGAAGTAACAGGTACATAACAGTGTTAAAATGTGGAAAATGCCAGAAGGATCAGGGAGGGTGGAAGATCTCACGAGTTTAGCCAGGGCTTTTATCAATTCTTGTGCAATGTATATGCCTCATTTCAAAATGAATGGAGCCTACATTATTATTCCTTTTTTTCCATGGTTTCTTAAGACTTTAACATTTCAAGGTTCCTTTCCTACAAAAGCAATAGCCTATATGTCAGTATGATTGATGTGGATCTACAATAACAATGTAACATTTTGACAACCAAAAGGTGTGCATTGGCAAGTGTGAGTGGCAGTTTATTAATTAGTTAATTAATTATTCGCATTGATTTCTTATTCATTAACATAACAATTCAGCACTGTTCTCTCTAATGTCAATGCACACAGGGAACCTATCAATTAACACACATGAAAACATTAAATTGAATGAACATTAAGTTTATTGGCAAACAATGAGATTGGAATGCATTTTCTGCATCAGCACTGATATTTTTTGTGCTACTTAAACATTTCTACATTTACTACCTTATGACATTTAGTAAATATAAATCTTCACTGTGACTAGACTGAGGTTCTTATTATTTTTATTAGTGGGTTGTTTGTTAACATGGAATCATTTCCTCTCCATTACAGATGTCCAAAAGTGTGTTTCCTTCGGTGTAAGTCATATGTGTCACATCTGTATGGGGTTTTGTTTCATGTTCATGGTTCATGTCTTTTATTTTGTAGTCATGGTTCCTTTGTTTCCTGGTTTTGTCATGTGATTCCCTGATCCCATCATGTGATCATGTCATGTGCTTCCCTTGTCTAATGTGTCATGTTCTAATTGGATCCCTTGTTTCATGTGTCGTGTTTTGGTTGTTCATTGGTTGTGATAGTCAAGTTTTTGTTCATGGTTTGTTTCATGTCTTGGATTTTGTTTATACTTTATGTTTCATGTGTTTGGATCTTTGGACACTGTAAATAAACTGCACTTGGGTTCTCTTCCCCATCATCTTCATCTGCTTCCGCGTCAGCACCGTTACAATTTGGATGAGGGATGCATAATACATTGTTATACCAGTAGGTGGCAGCAAGATTATTAGGCTTGTTCGACTTCATGCAGTGCTGCACAGACCGATCGGCGGCTGACATGAAGCAGTGCATTCCGGTAAGAAATTTTGTCCGACTTGAGGCAACACCAACGCCATGTGACTGTGATGTATGGCTTCAAAGTACTGCGATCAGCCACCTGAGTCAGCCAGTGCAGTTTCTCAAGAGGAACTGCACAAGCTCTGATGACGACACAGCTGTTCCATGATTGGCCGGATTCACCGCATGACAACAATCATGTGTATTTTGTGTTTATTCTGAAAACTTCAATTACACTAATGCTCACAAATCTGTATTTTTATAACAGTTAAAGCTCTTTTCATTTAGTCGCGATGTTATATTGTGTCATGTTTATCAAAATAAAACTGATAAATAACTGATAGACCTCACTTCATTGGTATTTAAATAATATATGCTTATGTTAAACTTTATTCTTGTAAAAACAGACACTGTAAGCAGTACATGAAGTATTGAATGAAAATGTCTCTGAAACATCTGTGTATTAGTTAAATATTGCATTTATTTCACTTCAGCTGTGATAAAGTATGCAAACGCAGTGCGAACATCACTACAGGAAGCTGAGTGTCCGACTTGGCTACTCTTGCCGATCGGTTGCATCCAGCCACAGCCGATGTCGAACACACCTACTGACTTTGTACTTGAGTCACTGAATCATTCATTTAACTGATTTGCTCAAAATGCTGATTTATTCAGGAAAAAAAAACACCACCTACAGCATGTTGCTCAGTAATGTGCAATGGTTATTTAACCATTAAACACTAACAAACATTGACACATTTTACAGCTTTCTTATTTTTTAAGAATTTTCAGGTATACAGTAGTTGAAATTCTGCCACTGATATTAAAAACAATGGCTTATTTCCCCCATATTTACATGTATGTATACTAAAGTGTAAATGTAGCTAAAGATTAAAGGTGCCATCGAATGTTTTTTTACAAGATGTAATATAAGACTAAGGTGTCCCCTGAATGTGTCTGTGAAGTTTCAGCTCAAAATACCTCATAGATTTTTTTTTAATTATTTTTTTTAACTGCCTATTTTGGGGCATAATTAGAAATGCGCCGATTCAGGTTGCGGTCCCTTTAAATTGCACGCTCTCCGCCCCCGGAGCTCGTGCTTGCCTTAAACAGTGCATAAACAAAGTTTACACAGCTAATATAACCCTCAAAATGGATCTTTACAAAGTGTTCATCATGCATGTGTCGGATTATGTGAGTATTGTATACTGTTATATTGTTTACATTTGATTCTGAATGAATTTGAGGCTGTGATCCATGGCTAACGGCTAATGCTACACTGTTGGAGAGATTTATAAAGAAGGAAGTTGTGTTTATGCTTTATACAGACTGCAAGTGTTTAAAAATGAAAATAGCTACGGCTCTTGTCTCCGTGAATACAGTAAGAAACAATGGTAACTTTAACCACATTTAACAGTACATTAGCAACATGCTAACGAAACATTTAGAAAGACAGTTTACAAATATCACTAAAAATATCATGTTATCATGGATCATGTCAGTTATTATTGCTCCATCTGCCATTTTTTGCTGTTTTCCTTGCTTGCTTACCTAGTCTGATGATTCAGCTGTGCACATCCAGACGTCCTGCCCTTGTCTAATGCCTCGATCATGGGCTGGCATATGCAAATATTGTTACATAACAGTCGGTGGTATGTTGAGATTCGCCTGTTCTTTTAAACAAATGAGATTTATATAAGAAGGAGGAAACAATGGAGTTTGAGACTCACTGTATGTCATTTCCATGTACTGAACTCTTGTTATTTGACTATGCCAAGATAAATTCAATTTTTAATTCTAGGGCACCTTTAAATCAGTATAAGACATTGCATAGATGGAAAAAAAAAATAAGAATAACACATTTTCAAGAACAGTCGAAAGCTAAGCATGGTTTAATCCTTAGTAAATGAACAAAATCTGACCAAAAACAAGCTGAATAAGGACATTTATCCTGCTTTTCAAATCAGGGGGTGACATAGTTGATTAGTGCTACATTTTTCACTATATTAGCAATAAGATATTATATGATATCACTATATACTATCAACTATTACACAATATATACTATTATAATATATAGAATGCACTAGAATATGTCAAGATGAAAATTCTCAATCCTCAACTTTATCCTAGGAATCGTTGCAATCAAGTTATAGAAAGCTGGTTGAATGATGAATTTTTTTGTTCCATATCTGTGTAACAGGCTCACAATAGGAATTCCATCTTCTTTGGCAATGCTGCTGCATAGCATTATTGTTGCCATAACAACTAGAAAAGATTGGGCTTTTCACACACGACACTCATCATTCTTGGATTTGAGTAACATGTGACCTGTGAATTATACTTCTCTTGCAAGTTTATATTAAACATTTGATGACAATATAGTATTCCACTATAAAAAGAGTCACTTAATTGGGTTTCATTTCAGAAAATATGTATTTGCTTTTGAACTGACACACTTTGTTCTATTCTTAACCCTTAAGAGATAAAGAGATACTTCAAAAAACTGAGTAAAAAAACGCCAGTGGCTAACTTAAGTATCATATCACATATAGTACAGTGTGCTCAGAGTCTTTGCAGTTTAGGGGCATCAACATATCAGAAGTGTATTTTGACATAAAGATGTTAATTTTAGAACTAGCCCAAGGGGCTAAAATAAAAATATGCTCAGTAATTGGACTTCAGCTCGTAAATCCGTTCTAATCTGTGTAGATAGGCTCCTACAGTGTTGTGCTTCATTAGAATGCTCTTCTCCACCAGTCAGTTACTCTATCACCAAACCACACCACTGGCATAATGATGTGAATGTATTTACTGACAGTGAGGTGGAGAGGAAACAAGCACTTTCTGCTATACTTATTGGGAAATGGTTTTGGGAACTACTTAAATTTGAAAATTTGGAATGGAAAACCATTAAAGGCTTCAATGATACCGCAGCTAATGAGACTCTTGGAGGATCTTCGTCAGGGTTTTTTTCTTTTCTTCTGAAATTCTCTATGCCATGATGAAAGCAAAAATGTGTGCTTTCTCTGTTTCTCTTTTTCTGTCCTCCCAAGGAGACAAGTCATTTATTCTGTTCATGTTTAGCCTGTGGAGTGACAAGATAACAACACCTTCATCACTCACATCGCTCGGGAGGATCAGAAGCATCAGGTACAAAAGCACAGGTTCTGACACCACTTGAAGCTGACCTGGACAGATTGAATAAGAAGGACAATCAACCCATGGACAGCTAACCTTTACCTAAGTGATGAGCTTGCTTTTAAAAGCTCTTCAAACCTTAATACGAAGCTTAATGTCTCACCCAAGAGCCGGAGATTCACTGTGCTCCTAAATTACAAATGCAGCAAATTAAATGTCCTCAAGAGTGCTCTTACTGCATTAGGTGGAAAAGAAATGTGAATGAAAATGGATGGGAAATAAAATGTAGAGATCTTAATAGTCATTCTCATAGCTGTAAAATATTGGCATATTCGGTGGTATAAAGATTATTCATGATCTCCCTCTTTAATAATAGCGCAATATTTGGCTTATTCTGTTTGCCAGAGAAAGAGCCATGGTAATATATTCTCTACAAAGATGTCAGTTTTGCTGTGGAGTAATGGTTCCACAATGGTTACAAGAAAAAAAACAAAACAAAACAAAACAAAAAAAAAACAAGAGACATTTTAAGGCTGCTTAATCTAACTCCCACTCCAACTACAGTAAATGCCCCCTGCAAAAATCCAACAAATAATTGTTGTGTTCATTAATATTTTGGAGGCCCATGCTATATTGTGTTATCGTGCTTTGACTTACATTAACTATTTAGTCTATTATTTAGTTTATTACTATTTATTTAGTACAGTTTACTGCAGAACAATCCATTATGTCGGTGTAAAACAAACAGTTATGGACAATGTATAAAGTAAAGTTTTAGCTCCAATCGCCTCCCGAAGATCCTGAATGTAATATATTTTTGTTCAATAATATTTTTTTGATTATTATTTAAATTTTTTAGGGTATTTTATAATACTATGCAATATTTATACAATTGTTATTAGCTATTTTTCCCCATTGAAATGAATACACTTTTTTTCTAATATATATATATTTTTAAATTTTTCAATTAAAGCAGTATTTAATGTTAAAATAGAGACAAGGCATTTAAGATCCAATTTTTCTGAAGTTAGATTGGTGTTATAATTCCAAGATGATTAACCCTTAAATGCATGACTGTTTCGCCAATCATTCTTACATATTTATCGACCCGGATCTATATCTAACACGGAAGGATCTCTACCTGTCGTGATAATATAAAACTCCTCTGATATTAGAGTAACAATTACAGAAGAATAAAATAAATCATATTTTGTTACCTTTTGGAGCTTGAAAGGGTTCAGTTTGAGCATATGTTTTATGCCATCATCACTGTCCTCGTCAGAGATCATTTCCCAGTAAATTCAGCAAATAATGGGCTAGTTTTATAGTTTTATAGTTTTATATGAGCCCAATCGCGATCTCAAACATATTCTCAGAACTATATAATTTTCAACATCTTCAAAATCAATATTTCGATCGCTAACTGCTTCACCAGATCCATCCAGTAACAGTTACAGTCATATTTGACTGCGTTCAGTACTTGCTCTGCAGTAAATCGCTGAGCCATTTCATGTTTCTCTTATTATTTAGTTTTCTGTCTGAATGAGTCGTCACTTCAGCATTGTGTATCAGACATTGCCACCTTGTGGAATAAAGGTGAATTGCACTTATTCTGTCATCTAAGATTCAATTATTGTTGTGCAGAAAAAAATATATGTACACTCATACACACCTCAGGTCGTTTGCGACCCTATACAATTTTTACAAAAAATGAATACAAAAATAGGCATTCTTTTATAATTTTATGATTTTTTTTTCTTGTTATATTCTTTATAATGAATTGATTGAGGAATACCAAGAAGGTTGATGTCTAACTTTAAAAAAATGAATGAGGAGGAGGGTAGTGAATGACGTCCCGGGTCACTAAAGACCCGTGGTATGCATTTAAGGGTTAAGTGAGGAAGAAGCAGAAACAAGTGATAGAAGCATTGCTTATGCACATGTAAGCTAACGTGATCATTAAACATTCATCAGCAAATAAATCAAAGCTGCCTAACATTACTGAATGACATGTCGAACCCATGAAGAGGAATAGGACTGTACAAGCTTTGGGGGTGTTTATGGACTCAATCTATCAACCTACTGTAATCCAAGTTTTGATCAGTGTTCAGAATTCGATCATATCTTTGACAAAAACACAATTTTCTCAGCTTTTTGTTCAACATGTTTTTTTTTTTTTTTTAATGAAAATCTGCACATTATAAAAACAAAACAAAGTTTCCTTTGATGCTAATAGAAACGTTGTTGAACGAGAACTATACCATGACAAGAGTTTATCGGATGAAGCAGACATTCAGTGAACAAACAAACCTAATTGAGAACAATTACTGAGGACAACTACACTTGTTGAAAGCACATTAAAAAAATCTTTGTTCATGATGTTCACATGATTTTTCATCTTAGGGCAAAGGTTAAAGTTTCATTTGTTGAAGGGACTTCAAAAGTTCAGGGAAAGGTCAAAAAGTTCAAGTTCAAAGTTGAGAAGTCAAAAAAAATCTTTAGCATCATTTGGCCACATTTTGAGTTTTCACAACTTTTGCTCCATACATAATCAGATTTTGCTATGCTATTGATTTAGAGCAAAGGGTTGCTTTAAAATAGGTTTTTAGATGCTGAACTGAAGAAGAGCAAAAAATCCAGATTGAAAAACCATTCCAAGACATCATTTTTTTTAAACAAATTCACTCTTGCAAATTCTGTCTCCCTGCATTCTTGTCAGGCATTTCTGCCGGCAGCTGTCCTGTTGATTCTCCACAGTGATTCTTGGAAACACTGCAGGGCGGATGTGCCTGGGAAAGACAAGCAGTCCTCTCTCTCGAGGCCTTGCTACCTCACCGCTCTGGGTTGGAGGTTGTCTTTCTGTGTCCCTGGAGCATGAATGGCCAGTGGCTGTTTAACTTTCCTGCTACAGTTCAGTAGCAAAAAGTGGCAGAAATGAGATTCAGCTGTAAATTGAGTAGCTTGTGTGTGAGTGGTATAAATCCCATAAATAGATTCATCACACAACACACTTTCATTTGCTTGACATTACATGCATCACGCGTGTGGATGTGTTACAAGTAGTTATTATTTATTGACCTAGAGAGTGAAATAGGTCAAGCAAGAGACCTCTATATTTGCAGCTCACACTGCGAATGCAAGGTAGCTTAGTTTTGAATGTGCTGCATTGACTTTGGTGCATCAAGAACACATTTGGTGTCAAGGTTTTCAAAAGAAAAGCATGAAATTTATTGCATATTACAGCGCCAATGAACAGTTGTTTAAAGGTCATCCTACCATTAAGGGGACTGTGCAAAATGTGAATATTGATAAGTGGATAATGCTGATCTTAGCTTGCACCTGAAGGATCAAGAGGTATTTCCAAAACCTAGTCTTCAATTACATTATGTGGTTTATGTAGGTTGTTGAACACATCTCTAAACATCACATAAAAATGGGAAATAAATTTGGAAGGAAATTAAATTTCATAAAGTTACACTCTAAAAATGCTGGGTTGTTTCAACCCAATTTGGGTCAAATATGGACAAACCCAACTGTTGGGTTAAAAATTAATTTAGAGATTTAACCCAATGGTTGGGTTTGTCCACATTTGACCCAAAATTGGGTTGAAACAACCCAGCATTTTTAGAGTGTACTATTATTATTTTTTTTTGTCAAATAAATAAATAAATAAAATGTATTCAAATTATTAATACTGTTTATTTATTTTAAAAAGGGACAAATTTATGTACAAATGCAAGGTAAGCAGCTGATTTCTTTTGTGAGCAAACAGAACTATGTACTTAGTTCTATATATTGTGCTGTAGATTTGAGTTTATTTATTATTTGTTGAGATGATTTATGTTTATTTATTTAATTTTTTTAACAAAGCCAAAGCCGTTGCACACATTTGAGCAATACACAGTAGTAGTGGTGTTTTGTTCCTTAATGAATCAGTGCTTTTGAACTAATCCTGTGAGCCTCACTGACAAAGGCAGAGACTCATTTCTGAATGAATCTGTGCTTATGAACAAATTGACTGAATGAGTGATTCAATGAATCACTCAAAGACAGGCACATGTCACCCCCTAATGATGTAAGCTGTGGAAAAAAATCACAGAAAAATTCTCCCAGACTGAACAATGTTTATCATTTTCATACACATGTGGTTCAGTTTATTTAATTATTAAGTTGATTCAAATAGTTGTCAGTATTTATTTCTATAATGTTATATGAGCAATATCACACTCGTAGCCGTGCGATACGGCTGTATATCAACACGGCTGTGATTTGGCCGTAGGCACTCACAGTGTGTTGATATACAGCCATATCGCATGGCTACGAGTGTGATATTGCGTTTATACAACAGTTCGATAGCACAAGTGTGTAAATAAGTCAGTTGCATCTCATAAGATGTTTAAGTAAAAACAAACGTCCTTGTTTCCTTGTTTCAGTCTATTTCAATATAACGACTCAATATAACGACAATATAGCGACTGACCGACTCTCTCATAAAGACAGTCTTTGTTGCCATCTCATGGCGTATTAATGTAACTTTCACTGAAGTCGAAATCACTAATGGATTCTTTCATGTTATTTATATAAAACATTATTTATTAAACAATACTATTTAAATGAACAGCAATAGCAATTATAACAGTATAAGAAGTAAAATAGGAAATAAATTCAAGCAAACAGTTCAGTCAAACATACAAAAGCAGCACTCTAGTTAGTACAAGATTTAATTTCAATGTAAATATAAAGTTATGAAACTTAATTATAGCCGTTGAGCCAAATCTATTAGCTCTGGAGCAAGTAATATATTAATAAGACCAAAGATTGCCCGTTTGATATATAAACAAATTATACCTCATGTTTAAACACTATCTACATAAGAGCCAGCAGCAAATTCCCGAAGTACTTTGGGTACATGAGCGCTGAATGGTTGCTGATGGCCTAGAGCTTGCAACTCCGAAAACGCCTAAATAAATTTTCAAATTATTCCTTACAAAAGATTACTGCAGTTTTTACATATAGAAACCAGAAGTTTTTTGGACACGACAAAACGTCTCATGTTACTTGTGTAACCCTGGTTCCCTGAATAAGGGAACGAGACGCTACGTCATATGACGTCATATGATGTAGCGTCGACAGTTCCCATGAAAGGGAAACTGCAATATTGCCGTATAGCTGCAACACAACTGCAGTTTTACTGTTGAACTTCAGTGTACTGCAGTTCTTTTTTGTAAGGGATGTTTACGTATAAATCACATATCTGAGGTCTAAACAACTATATTCTCACCTAAAAAAAACTCTTAAAACTACATTCCGTTACAAAATAACAGTATGGTGGGTTTGCTTGTCTGCCATGACATTTGCTGTGAGAATGCTGACGGCAGAGTGATTCAAACGGTGAAACGGTTCGTCGAATATCGCATTGCTGGAAAGACCTCTCAGATTCGAGAACCAGAAAGAACTGTTGTATAAATGAAAAAAAAAATATGGTAGATATTAAAGTTTGTGCTTGCATTAACTGTTTTGACCTTAATAAAAATGAGAGAGAGAAAATAGAATTCTTCAGATCAGGGAATAAATATGCATAATTAGTCAAAATTACTACAAAAGAACATTAACTGAACATTAGCAACTAACCTCAAACAGTGTTGCTTAGTTTCTGTAGTTATGCTTGTTAATAACTTTTGACTTTGCAGCTGACTTTTCAGGAGTTTTTTAAATCACAAGAAAACATAAATGAGAACTACAAATATGTTAAATTCTCCAAAGCATCCTCTAATTAAGCATAAGTAATTAATTAGGACTTATGTTAATATTAGATCTCACTAGAGAACAGTCACTTGACAATTACATGCTGATGCCAGCTATTAAAAACTGCCACAAAAATTCAAAGACAAAATACTGCTATCAACAAAATCAAAATTTTAAACACCCCATCCCCCCTCTCCCCTCCGCCATTCCCCTCAAACACACACATATGCTGTACACTGTCAATAAGAAACTAAACAGTATAATGTGTGTCTTCAGGCAATGATTAACACAAATATTCTTTTAAGTTTATGTGTGTGGTGCAGGGGCAGGATTGTGACTTTCTAAAATCACATTAACACTCTGAATGGTTAAAAAAAAAAAGTGTTTCTCATGTCTACTAAAACAGATTGCAGTATAACAGCATGACAAGGCTGGGTTTAAGAAGCAATTTCATCTATTATAATAGAAAAGATTAGTCTCATAGATGGTGACACATCAAGATGAGATGGCCAGAGGTCTTGAAGAAAAGTCTGAGAAATAATGATTATACACAGAATGTTTTCATATTCATACACTGATATTTTGGAGACAGCTCCCATCCGTAGCTAAAGAACTTTTTAGCTTTTCAGTAACACTTTAGTATAGGGAACACATAAAAACTATTAACTATGACTTTTCCCTCAATAAACTCCTAATTTACACTCTAAAAAAAATTGGTTCTTCAGCGGTTCTTCAGTGGTTCTTTGCTGCGACCATAAAATAACCAAAATAGAACGTCCCCCTAAACTCATATCGGGAACGTTATTAAATGACCAACAGAAGACCATGTGGCAACGTTCAGTTAATGTCCCAAATATCCTCATTGTAACATTCTTATGTGACCATAAAATAACCAAATTGGAATGTCCCCCTAAAGTCATATAAGGAACCTTGAACTGCAGCACTTTCACTACCAAAAGAGGAAGTTTTATGTCCCAAATGTTCTGTAAAATTTCAGAATTTTCATCACTTTTAGAGAACTTTTAGGCAAAGCTGCACAAGAAAATAACGTTTGAAGTCACCGTTATAGAGGTGAGCGTTTGCTTTAGATGGGCTCTTTAGATTCTTGCTATTTTAACATCAAATTTTCTCTGGCTGCTTTAGCTATGTTTTCAAAACATGTTTGTTATAGCAAAAAAAAAAAAAAGCAAGTGAAAGTCTGATCAGTTGAATTAGATGATGTTGATACAGTCATCATGAAGTGTTCTGATTCACTGATCATTACCAGAGTCTAAACTATGAGTGTGTTATATGTTAGTTTTGCATTAACTAATGGTTTGTTTCTTTTTTATGGGTTTTTTAAAGTTCATTATACAGAGTTTTGAGCAGTGTCTAATAGATTCATACAGACATCATGAATCAGCGTATGATCCTCAACAATGGTGACAATAAACAAAAATCTTTTTTTGTGACTTTAGTAGCTTGTTTTGTGATACTCAGAGTTAATGTTATTCCGAAAATTTAGTCACCATTGTTGAGGATCATACGCAGAATCTTGATGTCTGTATGAATCTTCATAATGCTGTCTGAATAATTTCTGCACTCTAAATAAAAATGTTGCTATATAGCACCAAAAATGGTTCTTTGGCTCGTAATCATAGGGAAGCCTTTTTAAGTGCTATATAGCACCTATCTTTAAAGGTGCTATGTAGAACCACAAGAGGTGCCATATAGCACCAGCAGTGGTTCTCATTTAAAAAACTATACAGAGGCTTAACGGGTTCTTTGTATGGCAGTGGTACTATCCCCGCTAGAAATTTTACATTCTCAGAACGTCCCCACTGGTATTAAGGACGTTGTCTAGTAATGTTCCCAGTACGTTCAGAGACAGTCACAATGTGGAGTTCTTTTAAGGTTTGGGGGACGTTATTTGGTGGACCTTCACAGAACATTCAAGATGTTCTCTGAACATTTAGGAAACCATACTTTATTTGGAAATGTTCTCAGAATGTCCCTGCTGCCTTTGTCAAAAAAATGAATTGAAAGTTAGAGCTAAATTGACTAACAAAAGTGGCTGTTCAAACAAAAACTGTTTTTTTTTTTTTTTTAAAGTCTTTTAACTGAGAACAGCACATGCATGAACTAATGTAATGTCACTGCATCAGCAACTACACAGTTACTGTCTTTACATAAAGCAACATGCACCAGAACATCAGTGTTTCTGGATCATCACTGACTGAAGCACGGGCGCTACTCTCCAGCACAATGGTGACCTCACAAAACTCAGATCTCAGCACCTTATCACAAACCACTCTGAGTTTGTTTCTTTCATACAAATCTTCTTAATGAGGTGTTTATGTTTTATCAAAATTTAAAATGTCACCATTATGGAGGTAAGCACTTGCTTTAGTTGGGCTCCTGACCATTGACATTTTGACTTTATTTTTTCTCCAATTGTTGTAACTGTGTGTTTCTAATGCACATTTGTTACAAAAAAAAATAATTGAGGAAAAAAAATTGACCATATTGATTTGTTTGTTCATTGTTGATAAGTATATCATCATCATACATTGGTTTTACTCACTGATCAGTGAATGTTGTATTTTTTTTGTGCTGTTGTAGCCCTATGATAATGCATGTTATTGACATTTTGAAAGTTTTTATTAATAGTTAGGTAGTTGCTAAGTTTAGGTATTGGGTAGGACTAAGAATATATAATAAGGTCATGCAGAATAAGGCATTAATATGTGCTTAATAAGTACTAATAAATAGCCAATATTCTAGTAATATGCATGCTATACGCAACTTAAAAGACCCTAAAATAAAGTGTTACCATTTTTTTCCCCTTCTGTCTTTACATAATAAAATGAATTCAAATGAATGAGGGTAAAAATAATTTTCTCCTGTGATGCACACGAAAGGACAAGAATTGGAAGAATGGCAGGTTTCCCTGAACATTCCCAGGCTTTCATTGGTCAGAAAAACAGACAGTACTGCCCCGAAAGTCATGTGGGGTGGGAATTATCAAACTAACACAGCCATGTTTTGATTGCTCAGCTACAAATGGTTTAGTTATAGTTGTCTCTGCACATTAAACTAGGACAGGAAAAAGCAGTTTAACATCCAAAAAATTACATACTTCATATTTGAGTATGATTATGTAAAGTTAATCGTCCCTTTTAAAAACAGGTCAAGATCATAAAAAACAGGCAAATAAAGGAGAAGCTTAAACACTATGTTGAAAAAGTAACCATGATTTATACCAGGAAAGGCAGGAAAGCAGTCTGTGTTTGAATTTGTAGTTGTTTTCTTTTACTTTAAAAAGAAATTTTAATTTAAACACCAACTGCATAATGAATGACATGATACAGCCAGGATGTCATCTAAATGTTTCTCTGAACGGTTCGCTCCTGACAAGAAAATTGCCCTGTGAGGACATGTGCTGTCTGGAACTATTTTTTTCTTCTGTCTCCTCCTTTTCTCTCTCCATCGGTGTGTGGTTTCCCCAAGTCAAAAATGAAAATGAAGGGTTTTCTATTTTGAGAGGATGTAATTATCTTTTTCCTCAACATGTGATGCTGGGCTCCACTCCACCACTTGGCCTTCGGGGATTTTAGCTGGCAGTATGCGGCCCGTGCTGTCGGGATGCTGGCCTTACATTAGCCATGACCCATTTTATTTTATTTATTTTATGCATTTAAAATTAATTTCAGTTTTATTGTTCTAAAACGAAGTCATTACATACATACTGTGAGAACTTTAAAGTCACCATGCAATCAAAATTGACAGTTCTTATTTTTTTATGGAATATTACTATTTATTATATGAAGTCCCATCCTAATTTCTTTTATTTTATTTTTAAGGCCATTTTAACTCGAATATATGTCACAAAAGGGAAGACTATTGTAACTTCTATTTCAGGCCAATATTAAATTCTTCCCCAGACCATTTAATGAAACTAATCTGTAAAAAATGGCTTGTTTAGTACGAGGCCAAACTGATTGTGACTCACCTAACCAGGCAAAATTACATTCCAGTTTAAAGTTTTGGCATTTCGTTCAGTTTAAACAAAAGTCATGCACTGAAATTGCTTTGACGGGAAAAAATATGCAGGACTGAAAGAAGGTACAACATCTGATTGAAAGTGAGGTTAAAAAATCCAGTGTTTCCATCAAATAGTTGCCTGTCAGCTTTGAAACTGAAGAATAGCACATCAAAGAGAGAAAAAGAGACTGACAGAAGAAGAACAAGAACAAAGCTGGAATAGTCTAATTCCAGGGCTTCTCATATATCCGACTTTACATGGTTCAATTCAGCCCCCGTGAGCATAGATACAATGAAGAATGTGCAGTATTAAAACTTTCAATCAATTTAAATGTTTAATTCAATGAACTACATGATTTGCTGATTGATTATTCAAGATTTAATCGCTATATCAATATTTGCTGAGAATAGTCTCCAAATCAAGATGCAGACGTATAGTTTTTTTCTCACTTTGTTAAATATAATTGTTATTCTTATCATGTTCTTACTTTTATATAGTTTATTTTATGTATTGCAATATTAATATATGTACAGTATATACATAAATAGTCTTCATCATCTGAATTTGTCAAATAAATGAACTTGAAGTTGAAGAACCCCAAAAGAACCTGCAATATCTGCACTCATCTGATCTTTTGTCTAATGGAAAACAAATTTGTTGTTGCGTAAGCCAATGAAACATAACCAGATTGAATATGTGCTTAAATTGTTTATAAATCCATTATACAAATTATGGCACTGAATTTATTGGGCCAATTTACCAAAAATTGATTTTACATGTTATTTACACAGAAATCATTCTGCTTGTTTTTGTGTAAAATAGGCCCAATGTACACCCAATCTTCTTGTGCACTTAACCTGAAATGAATGTTTTGTTTGTTTGTTTGTTTTCAAGTCAACAGGGATGAAACCTTAAAAACCGACCTCATTCTCAAGTGATTCACTTAATCTGCATCCCTTAAATCAACATCCTTCCTTAAATCACTTCATTATCAGCTCCAGATTTTAATTAGGGCCTTTAACTCTGCACACAGCGCTCACTTGTGGGAGTCAATTGGACAATTAATTAGTCAAATAAGTCTCACGGCCTTGTGAATCATTTTAAATTGTTGGTTGCTGCAGACCGTTGCTTTACCGTTATTCAATTTTGACTATTTAATTAAGATCCACATATGAGAGAGCTGAATGAAACTACAGAAAACAATACAAATTGTATTATGATTTTAAGTTAAAGGGATAATTTACCTAAAAATTAAATCCAATCATCATTACTTACCTACAAGTCAAAACCTGTTTAAAAAGACATTTAAAACCACACAAAAACAAATATTTTATTATATGCCTCCAGTGTTGGGGAAGCTACTTTAAAGGTGCCCTAGAACACTTTTTATTGTCTGAATGTGTCTGTGAAGTTTCAGCTCAAAATACCCCATAGATTTATTTATTCATTTTTTTAACTGCCTATTTTGGGGCTTAATTAGAAATGCGCCGATTCAGGCTGCTTCCCCTTTACATGCTCGCGCTCCCCGCCCCCAAGCTCGCGACTCTATAATACATTGCATAAACAAAGTTCACACAGCTAATATAACCCTCAAAATGGATCTTTACAAAGTGTCTGTCATGCAGCATATCCAATTATGTAAGTATGGTATTTATTTGGATGTTTACATTTGATTCTGAATGAGTTTCATAGTGCTCCGTGGCTAACAGGCTAAAGCTAATGTTACAAACTGTTGGAGAGATTTATAAAGAATGAAGTTGTGTTTATGAATTATACAGACTGCAAAATAACGACATGACTCTGATCTCTGTGAATACAGTAAGAAACAATGGTAACTTTAACCACATTTAACAGTACATTAGCAACATGCTAACGAAACATTTAGAAAGACAATTTACAAATATCACTAAAAAATATCATGTAATCATGGATCATGTCAGTTATGCTCCATCTGCCATTTTTTCCCTATTGTCCTTGCTTGCTTACCTGCATAAAGTCTGATGATTCAGCTGTGCACAGATCCAGACGTTAATACTGGCTTGTCTAATGTCTTGAACATGGGCTGGCATATGCAAATATTGGGGGCGTACATATTAATGATCCCTACTATTGCGTCTCAGTCAGTGTTATGTTGAGATTCGCCTGTTCTTCAGAGGTCTTTTAAACAAATGAGATTTATATAAGAAGGAGGAAACAATGGTGTTTGAGACTCACTGTATGTATCCATGTACTAAACTCTTGTTATTCAACTATGCCAAGGTAAATTCAATTTTCAATTCTATGGCACCTTTAAAACAGCGATTGTATCTTTTTAAACCAGTTTATCTGAATGAAGCAAATGATACTCCAATACTTTGAATTTTTTTTTTTTTTCTGAACATGTAAGGGTTTATTTTGTGATAATGGTGATTAAAGGTATTCTATGTTACTTTTGGCCCTCTAGATTTTAAAAATCAAAACTGCATGCGTTTTGCTAAAGAACATTGCTTAGGTTGTGCTTTGGGTTGGTGTGACTGTGCGGATGAATATTGTTATCCTACTACTCATAAAACATTCAGTGCTAGGCTTAAGAGATCTAACCAGTTTAGATGGAAAGGATCTCAAGCTGAATAGCTGAGCACATAACTCATAATAGACATGGTACTTCATTGAAAATAAATTCCAGCATAGCATTACAACAACCCATTATGAAATGACCCTTCACAATAAGTGATGCTTTTCCAATGAAAGTTATATATGGCAATGTACCTGTTGAGTAATAAAAATGCCATCTCTGCATTGCTTTTACAAAATTTCAAATCCCCCCTTTCACAATATCTCTGAAAAGCCAAGCCACTGTTGATTCTCACTTTATTACAAACTACGACACAGTCTTTTTTTTTTTTTTTAAACTCATGATTCCCTGGAGGCTCAGCATGCTCAGCATGATTTAGCATGCTGCAAGTCAGCTTTTCTCAATCGTAGTGACAACTAACCTATGCACTATAGAAGTGTCAAAGTAGCCCGAGCAACTATTCTCTATTGATGGATATGACAAGACAAGCACGGGCGAGTGACATATCTGTACGCAATTTCCTGTGAAAACCATAACGCTAGGTCTAAAATACAGTATAAACTTATAATGGGCTTATTTTTATTATTATTTTTATTATTTTTTTTTTTGAAAATACTCTGCTTTGTTAAACTACATGATCATGTTTGAAATACAAATGTAAGACAATGTTGTTGCATTTTAACCACTATAAAACTGTATTAAGCAAGTTTAGAATGTCAGATAAAAACCATTCATTATTAATCATCAATATAGGATCATTGGAATATCATCACCACTTAAGTGAAGCATTATGCAGTCTGCAAATTGCAGTGGGAGTCACCTCGATGAACAGGTGAATCATGATCGCTGAGGGAATGTCAGTGTTTATGAATTGGTGATATGATGCTATGAATTACATTCAAATGTGCAGGTGTGAATTGAAGCAAAACTCATACTGCAGAGATGTCAGAATGCCATTTTAAGTCATTCTTTTCAATTTAGATCCTGATAAAAAGTTTGTGCTTTATAATCTGAGGATGTATCTAGTGTTTGAGAATGGCAAAATTAGTAATTACACATATAATCCATACCTTGACATTAGAGCGTTTTCATTTACTGTTGCAGTTACAGTATTCTGGTGTTATGAAACATTGACCTTCACCTACTTTTAGTTTAAGTATGTTCAACTTGATTATGTTCTAAAGGTAATGACTGCTTTAAAAAATAGACTGTTTAAGCTAAAACCTTTCAAAATCACAGAAAAATGTTACAACTATCTCTGCTCTCACCCTACATCATCGGTGAGGCAAATATATAGCACTTGAAAGATAAAAACTTTGTTCTCGTTTTGGTGCTGATAGGGTTGTACAAGTGTCTGCTCTTGTATGTTGTTGGGTTTGAAATGTACATTGCCATAGTGTTTGTCCTGAGTTTTTCAGATATTTTAAGGTTAATGTTCCTTATATTCCATTGTTATTGCTGGCCTTCTTTGTTATTTCAACAAAGGCCCTGTCTGTGCAGCTGAAGGATTTTAGAGATATGTTCTGTGAAGGTTTGTTTTTTCTACTTTGATCTTTACCCAGGTGTCATCCATATACCTGAAAGTGGGTTGTTGCAGGAGGGCTATGATGTGTGAGTTACAAGTGAAACTGTAAGGCTGGTTTTTCTGCTAAGACAGAACATAAGATCAAACACCTCCATTAAAACAATAAAACGTCTAGGTTACTAATGTAACCCCATTCCCTGAAGGAGGAAACGGAGACATTACGTCAGATTGACGTCATGGGGTCTCACCTGGGAGCCCAATCACCTCCAAGTGGTAACAAAATGAGTCAATGAACATTGGCCAGTGAGATTTACATACCGATTCAAACCTACCTGTAAATAAGGGTATACAGTAAATATGACCGGCATTAGTCACTTCATTCATGTTTTGCTGAAGAGCCGACACAGGGATCCCAGCCATTCAGTGGTGGTTTAGGGATGTGGCAAGGGGGACGTAACGTCTCCTTTCCCTCCTTCAGGGAGTGGGGGTTACATTAGTAAACTAGACGTTCCCATTCAGTCATGTTCAATGTTATGTCGGACTGACGTCATGGGTTACCTATGGAAAGTGCCACAGCTACTGAACTGTGTTACAAGTGTAGAAGAAGCAGATGCTGGCAAGCTGTTGCGTGCCATTTTGGCAACTGCCCTCTACACAGTCGTAACCTACCCAATGCCCCAAGTAAGTGTGTTAATGCTGGGGAAGTGTGCCTAGTCCAATGGAGTCCAATGCTACGGAGTACGGACATATGGACTGACCCGAGGGGCAGCTACAAATGGAAGATCTCTGTGGTAGGTCCTACCTAACCAGGGGGGAGCTACTAACGGTGCAGAGATGGGGCAGAGCAGAACTGCACAGGGAAAGACATGGTTTTACCATCAGGGAAACCATATCAAGGACAATACACATATGGGATTACTGAGGGGGAAATCCTTCACCGGATCCACCGCCGTGTCTGACTGCCGAAGGATGCTGGAGATACTCGATTCAGGGTTCGCTAAGTAGGGAACTCACCTGAAGAACAAGTAGGCCCTCGTATCACTGTTAGAGGGGAATGGTGCTGCATGCGAGACACTGACCCAGCTTTCCCGCACATTACCTGTTTGTACCCAATACACGGGACTGAACTGGCTCCACTCGGAGATCGGTGTCACCCAGCCCGCAGCTCTGCAGATGTCTGCCCGAGAGGCGCTGTGTGCCAATGCCCAGGAGAAGGCAAAAGCCCGAGTGGAGTGAGCCCTCACTCTGAGGGGGCATGGCTCACCTTGGGGCCGCTCGGCTCCGAAGCAAATTATGGATGAAGTTAGTAACGCCAGTCATATTTATACCCATATGTACGAATAGGTGTGATTCGGTATGCAAATCTCACTGGCCAATGTTCATTGGCTATTTTGTTACCACTTGGCGGTGACGTAGCGACGAACGTGACTGACTGAACTCACTAATCTGGAGAGAAGATCTCAAAGAAAGCCATTTGCTGAAATGCCTCTACACTCATCCCTAAGCCCCCTCTTCCATCCTGGGGCATATGACCCTTGTCACTGAAAGAAGACTCTGGATGCCAGAAAATCATGTTACTATGCTTATTACATCTTCAGAATTAATTATTTTAATTCTTTTATGTTTGGTATCATTTTAAATGTGTATCACTGTCCATCACTGACTAAGCGAGTATGGAAGTGACTAAACAAATTGCACTTTTTGTACAAGCAAGTAGTAGGCAGCCGACTTGAAGGTAATAGTTAACCCTGCACCCTCTGACTAAGATCAGACTTGCGAGTTTGTGACAGTGAGATCCACATACCTGGCCCAGAATAATCAAATATCTAAATTAAACCACAACTGACTTAATGTTAATTCATTTAAGCATGGAGCTAAAATCAAATCGAAACTAAATTGTAATAAATTAAGTGAACTTTACAGAAGTGCACATGAAAGAACTACAGTATATGCATTATGCCTTCATCCACGCCATTGGATTTCATCATTGGGCCAATAGGTGATCCCTATAAAACCACTGAAAAGTCATGTTTTGTCTGTAGTAATAGTCTCCGTGCAAGATGTAATTGTCATTTAGACAGTTTTTCTGTCCCTGTTCATATTTTCAACAGTTATTTATACTCATACTGGAATAAAACTGTCTTTATACAGCAAAAAGGCTGCCAGTGTGGAAACAAAAATGCAAGCCTGTTGAATTACGCTGTAGCACCACTTACTTTCTGCTTATGTGAAGTTTCACTGTAGTAACCATTGTTTTCCATCATTTTGCATGGATATTAGAGACATGTGATATGAAATGAAACTCATAATTTTTTCAGGTCAGTAACATAGAGAAATATTCAAGCTTGCGGCTCTCTACAGATCTTATAAATGGGAAAATGACATGACTAATTGTTTAGGGAGTAAAATCCATTACCTGAAGCCAGCAGAGAACAAAGCGATGCAGAGGAATGAAACTCATGAACAAATGACACATCATCAAATACAAGTGAGAACTTGCTATGTTTGTGTATATATATCAGTGGCGAGCGGTGACTTTTTTTAACCGGGTGTGCGCAGTGGTGCGTCATGCAAAAAAAGTGGTCAATGCAGTTACGTTGAATGGGTTTATAGCTAATAAGCGAGACACTCATGTTCTCTCTAGACCAGGGGTAGGCAAGTTCGGTCCTAGAGAGCCGCTGTCCTGCAGAGTTTAGCTCCAACCCTGAAAAAAAACCTTCAGCTGGCTATAGCCTTAGTAATCCTGAAGAGCTTGATTAGCTTGTTCAGGTGTGTTTGATTAAGGTTGGAGCTAAACTCAGCAGGACAGCGGCTCTCTAGGACCGAACTTGCCTACCCCTGCTCTAGACAGTGTTAGTTTACTCCAGTGTTTCCCAACCCTGTTCCTGGAGGCACACCAACACTGCAGATTTTGCATGTCTCCTTTGTCTGACACACCCATTTCAGTTCTGGAGTCTCTACTAATGAGCTGATGACTTGATCAGGTTTGATTAGAGAGACATGCAAAAATGTGCAATGTTGGTGTGCCTCCAGGAACAGGGTTGGGAAACACTGGTTTACTCAGTTGCTTACTCATGACATAGCAACACAGCGAAAAGTATTTCTAATATGTTTGATCTTTTATTAAGAGTTGCCTACATTTACCTGTAGAGACATGCCTTTACAAGCAACCGTAGAGCTTTTGTGATATTTGAGTCAATGGAGGCGCGACATGTGAAAGGCGCATTTGCAAAATGTGCTAGGTGCCGCTAGTGTCACAAAAATGACATACTTCACCTTTAAAAGTATCAGTTTACAACACAGATCTAAATCAGACACAACAAATAAGAAACACCATGGCGTCAATTTAAAGGTAAGCCAGAAGTACTTTTTAAATTAGTAATTAAAAAATAATTATAATATAATTGGTATTAGCAGCCTATTATAAATAAAAAGTAAAATGTAATAAAAAGTTGAAAATTATGCAAACCGATGACTTTAACCCAAAAATGAAAATAATATAATTAATTACTCACCCACCCTCATGTCGTTCTACACCCCTAAGACCTCTTGCAAAAACAAGAACAAAAACAATCATGTTTTAGAGAAGAAAAAAATCATCCACTGACTTTCAAAGCAGCTACATAGTAAAGATTTTCAAGGGCATCCATAGAAATGTAGTGGAGTAAAATGTATATTTGTCTTTCAAATGTAGTGAACATGAAGTCATAAGTTTCCAGAAAAAAATAAAAATAAATAAATAAATACTCAAATAAAGTACAGATAAAGAAGTGTAAGTACAGTACTCAAGTAAATGTACTTCATTACTGTCCCACTCTGACTGGCACACAGTGTCTGCATTACCAGAACTTCATAACTCAGATCAGCAGTTGTGTCGTTTTCCATAGGGACCCCTTGTGTCAGCATTCGACACCACGTCGAAGTGAGTGACAGACAGGGAACGTCTCGGTTACTATTGTAACCTCTGTTCCCAGATGGAGGTAACGAGATGTGGTGTCCCTCCTGCCACAATGCTTAACTACCTGCTGTAGGGCCGGCACACTTTTGGAGCACACTGGTGAACGCGCCTACGATGATTCGTGTGCCACTCATGCAAAAGTAAACAACTAGGCTTCAGTCAAATTGCGCTGATAATTGGTCTGTTCAGTTCATACAGCTTATAAAAGCTCTGAATGCATGACGTATACAATTAATTAATAGCCTGATTCTATGTTTTAGTGTGGGCGGTCAGAGTACAGGCAACATGAGAAGTGCCGGTACTACTCAAGAAAAAGTGAGGGTAGGCTAAGCTACAGATTAAAATATAGATGTGCCGGTACTGTGTACTGGTGTGTACCGGCCCACTTCAAGCACTGGTTCACTGGTCTTTTGCAGCGTCTTGTGCATTACGCAGCATTCTAAAAAAAAAAAAAAAAAAGGCAGCGCTCAAGTTAAAATAAGTTTAACTTTAAAAACACACATCTCCAGACACAAAATTGCATTAGATTCCATAAAAAAAAAATTATTAATAAATGCAGTCAGCTAGTGTAATGGGAGCAGTCTCTTGGAATAAAACTGTATGTTCCATTTTCAAAATGATATTGGTATTAAAGTACCAGTAAGGCTGTTTGTATTCATCAATAAAGATGTTTATGTGTATTTTAAACCTATGACGTGTGTATACTGTGCATTGTATGTACTGAGCAATTTCTCTCAGGCCCCCAGTCTGCCATGTCATTATTGCCTTTACACACACAACACTGTACTTGTTCTCTGTTAGTGCCTGAACTTTGGCTTGAGGGTGATTTATAGCCTTGTCATTTGCTGTTCTAGTAATTGCTCTAGAGTGTGACAGGCAGACTGGAATTATATTATATAAACTGAAGTAAACTTTACATGCATTCTGGCAGATGAGTGATGCACAAACAAAAGATCCTGATTTCCCCCCAAGGGAATGTTTATAGTGAACAATTCTGGGAAAAATATGGTGCAGGTATGAAGGTACTGTTTAGGACTTGGTTAATCCCAAAAGCCCGGGATAAGTGGCTCAGGTGCTTGCAGGTGTGTGGTGATGTGCAGGTATGTTGTAGAAGTGTCAGGCAAACAGAGTGGTCATGGAACATTGGTCTGCCAAGTCTAGTCACTTCCAGAGAAAACTAGGACTCCTGTGGGAGTAGTTGTTCACATGACTGGGACAACTTCGCTCACTTTGTCTTCCATCATCTTGAGGCTTCAGTGGTGACAGGTATAACAGATTATTTCATGTGAGATTGCAGAAAAAGGCTGAAACACCATTAAAAGTACAAGCCTCACTGAAATTACACATGGCATTGTGAGATAACCAGGAGCATCCAAACAATTATAATCTATAATTATAAACAAGCCCGACATGTACTTTTGCTGGTGTGTAGCACCTCTTGTTAACTTTTTTTTCTTCCTTTTTTTAATACACTACCATTCCAAAGTTTGGGGTAAGTCCCTTACACTCACCAAGGCTGCATTTATTTGATCAAAAATAGAGTAAAATCTTTTTTTTAATTACAATTTAAAATAACTGTTTTCTTTTTTAATATGTGTATATATATATATATATATATATATATAATAAAATAATTAAACAAATTAAAATTAGACCATGAAAAACATCTCTCTCTTTTTTTTTTTTCTAGATTATTTTCTTGGGTAAAATTCCCATGGTGGTTTATTTGGCTATATTTTTAATACATCTACATCTAACAGTAACTTTAACCACATACAATAGGCCAGATAATGGCTCCACATTTCAGATCAATGGAGAGGGAGACAAGTACTAAAGACTTCCACCAGATCAGTGCTCTCACCTCTCCTTTAAAAATATTAATTATTGTCAACTTGAGACAAACTAATGAGTCTCTAAGGACGACAGTGCCAGACATACAGTCTACCACATGCTTAAGTGGAGTTCAATATGCTGGTGATCAGAGATGCCCATCCGGTCACAAGGTGACTGGACACCATATATCAATGCCATATTCAGTATTCAGAGGGACTGAGGTCATATGGTTTGTGACAAAGGCAGTAAAATTACAGGACATCTCCCACATCTGTGAATATTGTGCTATGAGACAACTAGACTCTAAAGATCAAGGAACTGGCTGTGATAGTTATTCAGCAGGGAATAATGCAGTAATCCAGACAATTAAAATACATTTCTGAGAAGAAATAATGTCACTATAGAAGATTTAGCTCAGTTTTGATCTGAAATGTATTTAATTAAAGGTCAATTTGTGCACAGAATCTCTTTAGACCAGTCTTGAGCCAGCCGTTTGGGACTATCGATCAGTTCAGTAATGCCTACATTGTAAAACGCACCGCTGTTATATTAACTCACTATATGTAAAAGCCGATGGCAAAATAAAAGCAGACCTCAGGTGGCACACAAGTCATCCACCATTGCTCACTCATTTATTACGCAACTACTCAGCCAAAACCCACTCTCAAATCTCAACCAAGGCATGAGTGCTGAAAATTAAACCCATGTTGCATGATACATTACCTGGTCTCAAGCATCATCGATCATAAAGATGAAAAGCAAGAGAACATTTCTTTGCTTGCTGGAGAACAGGAGATGCATCTTTTCATGGCTTGGTAATTGGCTGGCTGAGATAGGCAGAGCGCAACGGGATATAAATGGTTTCTTTGATGCCTCCTCAAATGTTAATCCAGCATCTCACTTCCTTCACCATTTGAGTTAATACTCACCATCCTTCACTTCTCAAAACACCCTGATGTATAAAGATGTTTTCCTACTGTGACATATGATTCCAAACAATGCATTTGAGATCCGTTATTGCACATACTCTACCACACATTTGTCTGAACATGAAACCACAAGTGGAACATCAAGTTCTGCAATGGCAACTCTATCACTTGTCGTTATTGCATTATTACTACACTATTGTGAATAAATGGTCAATGACATGACACACTTTTTTTTTTTTTTTTTTTTTTGTCTGGGTCTATAAATAAATGCATTAATAAATACATTAAACATGCAGTTCATACTGTGATATGGGCATGTGTTGAAGTAATCTAGACAATTCAAATACATTTCTGAGAAGAAATAATGTTACTATAGAAGATTTAGCTCAGTTTTGATCTGAAATGTATTTAATTAAAGGTCAATTTGTGCACAGAATCTCTTTAAACCAGTCTTGAGCCAGCCGTTTGGGACTATTGATCAGTTCAGTAATGCCTACATCGTAAAAAGCACCGCTGTTTTATTAACTCACTATACGTAAAGCTGATGGAAAAATAACACACTTTTTTTTTTTTTTTTTTTTTTGTCTGAGTCTATAAATAAATGCATTAATAAATACATTAAACATGCTATTCATACAGTGCATACTGTGATATGGACATGTGTTGATGCATGAATTTTGATATTTATAAAGTCAAAATTATAGGGTAAAACAACTAGCCTGATACTATAATAAAGAAAAAAAAATATCTTTAACATAATTAAATTCTTGATATATTAAACATGTATATTACTCTACAATAAAAACACGCTGCAAGTATCAGAACTAACTCCCCAGTTTAAAATATGAATTATTATTTTCTACCCTTCTAAAATGGCCGGATTTGAAATTGTGAGAATTGTGATGTCACAATTCTACTAATATACGTCATCATCATTTGCTATCAAAGGGGTGTGTTCTGAGCAACTCATGTCTGTCCATCAATCACAAGAGCGATAGTGCTGTTGAATAAAGATGTCAGGTAAGACCGTCAAACTCAGACGTTGTTCTATCAGTGGATGTAAAGAAACTGCACCTCCAAAAACTTTGCATATAGCCTTCCTAAAGATCAGAGCCTGACAAAAGCATGGCTGAAGTTTATTTTTAATTATGTGCCTGAGCGAATGAAATATAAAGATTTTGTTTGTTCTTAACAATTCATAATTGACTGGCAATGCCAATTACTTTGTCCCTAGTGGCAATGCATTTCTCACTGTGTCTACACTGGATGCGGCAAAGTGAATGTTCCTAATCCATTTGTCCTTCCTGTCAGAAGTAGCACAAACACCTGAGGTTTGAGAAATAGAACGGGGCATCAGTTTACTGTCAGGGATTTGTCAAGTCCCATTGCGCCACATCCAGTGTAGACAGCATCACTAATTATAATGGGTTCTTTTGTTTGTTTGTTTTTGTTTTTTTGACATGTCATGCCGCTCACATCTGGTGTAGAAACATTGTTATAGTGAAGCCTTCATTTTTTTATGTATTATGTACATTTACAAAGGTAAACTTTTTATCTAAAATAAAACAGAGCTCTAGTCAGGAAAAAGAAAATTGCTGGTGCTCAACTGTCTTAACAAGAAGAACAGAGGGAAAAAAAAAACTCTAGTCACACATACTAGTATGTGTGACTAGTATGGATACAGTGTGATTAAATCAGGCAATCACAGCAGTAGGTGGAAAATTGCAGCAAAAGATGGAAAATGATAATGTTTACATATTTTGGTCCTTTATTGGTGCAAAAGCAAAAAAAAAACAAAACAAAAAACTATAAACTAACTTTGAGAAACAAAACACAGTAAAAATATGAAACTCATGACCCCTTTAAAGATTTTTCTTTATCATGAACACTCATATTTGTCATTGACCCATAAACCCAGACCATCTACAGCCTTACTTTATATACCACACACACATCTATTGAGAACCGTTCTCTCCAAGGTAGGAACACAGTAGTCCTCAGACTACTGCTACTCTACAATTTCTGTTGTATTAATTCATACCCATGTACACACACACACACACACACACACACACACACACACATACACACTCCCCTTATTGATGCTAGTCACTCTCTTCCTCAAGGAAACTTGTCACACTGTGCAATGCTTGAAGTTTCCATAAGGACAGTGGAGTGAATCTTGCCGATGCTATCACATGCCTCTATCATCATCCTTTAGCTCAGGGCCGGTGCTGTGTCCCCTGAGACTGTGTCACTGGAGCATATCAGTTATAATGAGGGGCCCCTGAACCCATCAAAACTCATTTAGTGAGCAAACTGACACATACTTATACAATCTTATATTTTGACACAAGCTGTTACAGTCATCTGAATTTCCTTAAGGTCCTGAGGGACGATTGTATCCCAATTTTAGGGCCATTTTAGTGGCCTGTGTGTCTGTTGGCTAATAGTAATGTCTAATGCAGTGTTTCCTAATACTGCTCCTGGACCAAACACCACACATTTTGTATGTGTTCTGCATTTGATACAATGCACATCCTGATTTTTCCGAGTTAGATGCATTCCCAGGTCAACATATTTTGTTGATTAGTTGGGGACACTTGCTTAGTTGTGGACACTTGATATTCAACAATGTTATTGATCTGCCTGCATTGACACCATTGTATGCGAACTGAACTGAAGGTGGATGATGACATCACTGTTTTCTCCAGAGCCGATGTATAGATGAATAAACAAAATGAATAACTATTGATTTTTACAAAATAATGAATCAGTACTGAACTTACTTAAGCTGGACAATGACACCATTTTCTTCTAGGGCTGCTGTGCAGCCAAAATTATTTGCCAGTTATCACTGTAAAGCTGCTTTGACACAATCTGCATTGTAAAAAGTGCTATATAAATATAAAAGTGACTTGACTTGATTTGATCCTGGAACAACATTCCTGTCCGAAAATGTAATCCTAACCATATCCCTACCCATAAGTTATCCCTAAAATCAGAGAGAAATGATAGGTGAATAACACTGATGTAGAAGCACTTAACCCTGGTTGTAAGCCTAAACCTGACATAATCTGTAACCTTGTCCCTTAAATCTAATTGGTTGATTGGAATGTTGTTCCAGAATCAACAAAAATGTTGATCCAGGAATATGTTACACTTGGAGAAATCAGGTTCCTGAGCACTATATTAACAAGCTGATGAGCTGAATCTGGTGTACTACAGAGGGAACCAACTGTGCAGTGTTAGTGTTAGTGTTAGTGTTAGGATTAAGAAATACTGAACTAAATTCAGAGCAATAAAGTTTTAGGCTAAAAGGCAAAATGAAACTCGCAACCCATTTTACTTAAATAATCACACAGTGAAAGGATATTTAACACACACACACACGCACACACACACACGCACGCACGCACGCACGCACGCACACACACACACACACACACACACAAAATAGAGTGGGGTTTGGTTGTGTCTACCATGAGTTGACTGGATAGTGAAAATAACCTGATCTCATGGGAAACCATAACTAAGTTACGTGTAAGCCTAAAGGTCCACCCTAAACCCACCCCTAAACATACCCATCACTGGTCATACAAAAACCAAACTGTCCTCTAAAAAAAAACAAAAAACGACCCTATAAGTCATTTTTCAAGCACCTTATTACGACCTATATTTACGTTTTAAAGTCATGCGCCCTCTAGCTGGCGTAAAAATAATGACAGTGTCGTGTTATGTCTGTTGTCATGAAATGACGTATGACTGTCGTTACCAATCAAAATGCATGTTCATTTAAATGCAATGTGTGGACTTTTTACAGCATTTGTCCTATTTCCATTTAGCAAAACTCATTTTTTTTTTTTATTAACGACTACACCCACCCCACCCCTGTGACCTTTTCATGGCACACACAGTCACACATCACTCTGGACTACATTTCCCACAGTCCCCCATCTAGGAACCAATCACACACTCACACCTGTTTCCCATCAGTGACACTATATAAGCTGCACTCAAATACACACACATTGCTGAGTATTGTTTAGCCTTTATCCGACCTTGTCTCCATGTTTCATTGACCTTGCCTAGCCTTGCCTTTGTTTTGACCTTGGACTGTTTTCCCTGTTTGATGATCGTTTGCTGCCTGTCTTGACCATGTGTTTTGGATTACTCTTTTGCCTTGCCCTCCTGTATCTGTTTTGCTGGTGTTTGACTTCTGCCTGTACGACTACGCTCATTTTAATAAAGCCTGCACATGGATCTCCCACTCCATCGTCCAGTTCTCTTCGTTACAGTAATAACTAGATACTAACTCTGAACCTACACCTAAACCTAAACTTAACCCTGGTAGTTACCTTATATTACTCAGTATTTTAATAGGTACGTACACTGTAAGATCATGCAAGTACACATACTGTAAAATAAAATGCAAATGCAAAAGTTTTTTTTTTTTTTTTCTTTAAACAATTGGGATTAAAAAAATCATCAATGAAGATTTAACATTTTTAGGAGGCTCAACTCATGAAGCACTGTGAATTCCGTAATCACATAAAAAATGTAATAATTGTGTATAAATAAATAGTATAACATGTAATATAAAATGTTTCTATCTTGAAGTTTACAGTATGTTAATTTCTCTATAAAATGAAAGAAAAAATGGGAATTGTATTTAAAATATTTTTTAATTAAAATAATAGGCCAACTGAGTTAACACAGTAAAAGGCAAAATAAATGTTGACTGTACAGTTTAAATGAGCTATAGTTTGGCTTATTGGTTGGTTGTTTATTCTGGATGTGAAGCTTAAATTTACTTTTTCATTTCTGCATAATATTTACATAAAAAAAAATGCACAAAGCAAAATCATTAGTGCACAGGCTACAATGTTAATCCTTTCTATGTGAAACATCAGCTCAAGCCAACCCAACTTCATCAGAGGAAAAATAAAGGATGCTCCCCATTTCTTTACACCATACATCAGTTGAGATGTAAGTAAACTACTGGTGTCAGGTGACAATTGACCATACTTTAAGCAAACAACAGAACAGATGTTACACAGCCACAGTTTATGCCTGCAGCTTTATATGTGTAAAAGATGCTTGACTGAATTAAGTGCTAAAATGCAATTGTTTTGATTTTGTATTTCTGACATGCAACTTCATTGCATTTGTTAATAAATGAAAAGAAATGAATTTGTCATACTAAAGTGTCACACACCATTACACACATATCATTTCAACTTCTGCTGAGGCAAATTATAACACTAGAGAATTGTGCCTGTACATAAATATTTCAAGATGAACAGACTCACAGTTCAAATGATTTGTATTCTAGACATTTTAATTAACATAAAAACAAATCCAGTGAAACGTGCACCTGTGAAAAGCACAAACAACTGTCAAAGTGGACTGATTGTCTCTATGTTTAACCATTTATTTTAATGTTTAATTCATCAGATTATAAAATATGTTACAAACTGCACCTGGTACAGAATGTAATTCAGTTCCTTTAAATAAAGGAAAATTCAGTTTTATATGTGAATACTCTAGTAAGTATGGTGCTACTATATACATACATACTATATACTATACATACATGAATATAAACAGTGCCTATAGAAAAATCATCATTCCCCTTTGAAACGGTTACTTAATTTGTTGTACAGCCTGAAATCAAAACCCATTCCAAAAAAAGAAAAAGAAAAAAGCTTTTCCAGCTTTATTTACAACTTTTGCCTTACAACATCAAAGTAATGAAAGAAAAAGCAGAAGTTTTAATTATTAATAATAATAATAATAATAATAATAATAAGTACAATAACGGGGTTTGAAAAATCATCAGTCACCTGATTTAATACTTAGTATAGTTAGTAGAGCCACCTTTTGCTTTAATTACAGTCTTTTTTTTTTTGTTTGTTCTTTGTTTTTTGTTTTTTTTATATGTCTGTACTAGCTTTGCACACCTAGATTGTGGAATATTTGCTTATTCTTGATTGGAGAATTGCTCAATATTCTGTGGTAATGGTAATGGACTGATCTCTTCAAGTCCATCCATTTTCTATTGGATTTAAGTCAGGGCTCTGAATTGGCCACTCAAGGACATTCACCTTCCTATACTTAAGCCACTGCGTTGTTCTTTTGGCGGTATGTTTAGGATCATTGTCGTGTTGGAAGGTGAATGACCGGCCCATCTTCAGCTGTCTAGCAGAAGGATGCAGGTTTTTCTCAATAATTTGGATGTACTTGGTAGCATCCGATTTTCCTTCAATCCTGACCAATCTCCCAGTCCCAGCTAAAGAGAAACACAACTACAACATAATGCTGCCACCACAATGCTTCACAGTAGGTATATGGTGTATTTTGGGTGGTGTTCTTTGTTTGCTTTTCACCAAACATAGCACTGAAAGAAAGAAGCCTTTCCTGAAAAAGTAATACTCAGTCTTGTTTGTGCTATGCAAAAACACACCTGGAAGACTCTGATGCCATCTGGCAAAAGGTGCTATGGTCTGGTGAGACCAAAATTGACCTTTTTGATCTTTTCCAGCACCATGTTTTCTTTCATTTCTTTAATGTTGTAAGGCAAAAAATGTAAATAAAGCTGGAATTTTTTTTTTTTTTTAATGGGTTTTGATTTGTGGCTGTGCAACAAATAAAGTAACTATTTCAAAGGGGTATGATGACTTTCTATAGGCACTGTACGTCTTTCACATATTCAGAACTTTTGCGAGAAGTGTTTAAGAAGTGTTTTTACCCCCTCTATTCTTCTTGTTTAAGACAGTTTAGCACCAACAATTTTCTGTTTCAAGACTAGTGCTGTTTTATTTGAGATAAAAAGTTTACCTTTGTAAATGGACATAATACATAAAAAACACACGAAGACTTCAAAAATTCTTTATCAGTATTACACAGCATGCCCGACTGCTTTAATGAAGTACGCACTTAAAATCTTTCAAGTATGAAAACAACCATTTTCAAATACTGCTTATGAAGAGATAAATAAATAAAGGGGATAATGAAATGGCTTAAATTTTTTTCTTAATTTCTTCACTCTTCTGTTTATCTTTTCCCTCAGCTAAAAACTATTACTTAAATCATTAAGAAATATGATTTCATAGAGACAAAAACCTTACTTCAAAAAGCATAGATAGTTGGGCTGGGTGTGATACACAATACTTTGTGACAACATACCACTCCTTCTGAATGGCTATCAATGGAGGGGGGGAAAAAAGCCTTTTGCTTGCTACATTTCTCATGCTAACCAACCAAACCTTGACTACAGTATGTGATAGACCAAAAATGTTAAAATGTTAAAAAAAAGTTATGTTGTTCAGGTAAACTATCACAAAATGGGACTGAATTGTCAGATTATAGCCTGTGGTTGACACAGACATTTTATTTGATTGAAGGAACTTCAAATTTTATGAAATACAAGAAATGTGTGTGTTTCATCAACAATGGTCTCAAAAGAACTGTGCTGTTTACATTCCTCTCTTCCCATCTCTTGCTGCTAATGGTGTTTTTGCTGAAGGCTGTTTGAAATAAATATGCTTTTAATGTCAAACCTGGTAGTGAAAAGTTATTTCGTGGTGAACAGTGAGAGCCTACAGACAATAAACACAGCAGACACAGAATCTGCACTTACTCTGCAAACAGCTCTGCAGGCTTCCAGCAAATTGGCTCAACATTCATCCACAAAGTTAGTTATTATTTTTTTTTTTAAAATACTTTATATTTTTTCAAAAATATCTAATTTGCATTAAATCTATACTGCACTCATATACTCATACTAATCAAAATGCTCCTATATACAAAATGTTATACAAAATGATCCTATGCTCCGATTCCACACAGCGTGTGTAGTGTTTGTGTCCAGACAAAGAAACACTGACAACAGAGCAAACATAGAGCACAATGGAGATATCAGAGAAGGATGTCTATGAAGTAAATGTATCTAATTAACATAATATTAAACAAATTAAATATTCATGCTATAGCTGCTGTGTGCGAGCTGGTAAGCAAAGCTTGCAGAGTGGACTGAAGAGCGCAGTGGCACAGACGAGCGAGCTTGTTGATTGCATCCCTTTTTCACAGACAACACTGGAAAGTTTGTAGTTCGTTCGGATATGGTAATAGCAAAGGAAGTAAAACGAGGAGCATTTTACTAATGTTAACTGATGGTAAAGAGAGAGCTCACACACTTCTGTTGAATGCTCTTGATTGCTGATCGCTATACATCAGGTAACATGAACTGTGATGAGAGTGGTTCCCTACATTATTACAAGAAGGCGATAGAGTAATCACATGACTTTTTTAATAGGGATACACTGATACCACTTTTTCCAGAACAAGTCCAATACCGACTTTCATTTTTAGTACCTGCCGATACCAAGTACCGAGACCTGTATTTTCATTGCATTTTTTTTTTTTTTTTTTTTTTTTTAATATTGGGCAGAGAAACCAATGAAAGTGAATATGAATCTAATTAGTTGGCTTAGCAAATAGATATTTCCTTCAGTTACTTTCATGCCTAATTATCCCTGTTAAAATGTAACAGCTACTGTTACTTTACTGTTCATATTATTGCTCTATCATATTTTATCTTCAATTTAATAGCACAGTGAATATTTAGAGCTGCTCTAAGTATTTAATTTCTTCTGGCCTGGTTGGGCCAGTGGTTCAAATTTTTAGATACTAGTAAAACATTACAAATTTCAGGTACAGAAATTGAATAAAGTAATCAAATGTAAAATAACACTGCATAGTCTTCACTGTATAAAATAAATATTGATTAATCATTATTAACAGAGCAGTGAGAGATTTTCTCTGTTTTTTTGTTAGATTAACATTGAGGACAAAGACAGCAGTAGGTTTATTAGGCTGCTGTCACCTTAAGAGCTGTATCTAACACATGCATTTTCTTTCTGTTTACGTTCACTTAAGACATAACAGACTTTGTTTCACAAGGACGCTTGTGAGCTCAGTTTAATATAGGCCATTTGTGAGCTGTCTGAGAGGCAGCTTTCTGGGCACGCGCTTCGGATCTGTGCACATAGAAAACTTAGGTCCCGTCACACGGAGACGCGTTTCTGTGAATACGCACAAATTTTTTATCGGATAGACGTTTCATCCACACGGATCCGACGGTTTCGAAAGGCGAAACCACTATTTTTTGAAACTGGGTCCCAGAGTGGATAAATTTGAAAACGCCGTCTTTGCGTTTTCGTGTGGACGGGGTCATCCGTATATTTTCTGAAACGATGATGTCATCATCCCACGTGCCAACCCTAGTCAGACGCTAACACCACAAAAAAGCACCAACTACAGCAATAGCAGACTCTACATGCTTGCGTTTGTGCTGCAGAAGCTACTGAGCCAAAATAGAGTGCTATTTCTAAGCTTTGCTATAGTTTGTATTCAGAGCGCAAGGTTTATGCGCATGCTCCAAGTCTTCTTCGCTGCTCTAAGTGCATTTCTGTGAAAGAATTACAGCGCCACATAATGGTCTGGCATGTATACTACATCATTTTGAGTCGTTTCGTGTGGACGCAGATATTTTTTGAGACGAGGAAAAAAAAAGATCGGTTTAGGGTAAGCTCCGGCTTCGTGTGGACGTAGCCTTAGAAGCATATTGTGCATCTTAAGGCCTGTACACACCGGGACGAATATCGCACACGTTTATCGCCAGCGTTTTTCAAGACGTTTTTTGTGTTCATACCCAAGCGATTTTCACTGGCGATGCGCAGAGTGGACGTGCAATTTCATTCCCCGACAGTATGTGGCGCTTGTGCTTAACGGTAGTGCAAATTAACATATTTACGATATTAATAAAGTTAAAGAAGATTAAAATGCAGATATAAAATGGCACACACACACACACACACACACATATATATATATATATATATATATATATATATGACATATGAGAGATGGTAGTCAGAAACGGTAGTGCAAATAAGTCACAACGACAGTAGTGCAAGTGAACGGTAGTGCAAATAAAATATTTGACTATTAAACTATATTTCTTGAATGTAAAAGAAAAAAAAAACAAACAGTAAAAATACAGAAATAATACACATCTATTGGTGTGGCCAAGTGGCAGAGCACCCATAGCGTGCATCTCAATCAGCTCCCTAGTTCAGTAGTCAGGCACTGATCAGGAGTCGGCCACATTCATTTACACGGTATACTGATACACGACCTAGGAAGTGTTGACCTAGGGTGCTGTTTGAGACACAGGGATAGTTTGAACGAACGAACTCGAGGCGTTTTTTAAAAAATGACGCTTTTACGCCTCGCACCCTTTGTTTAGTCACGAGGCGTTAAACGTCAGTGATAATCAGTGTGTACAGGCCTTTATACATAAAAATAGCATATATTTGACCTAAATTTCAGAATTGTCAGCAAGCTGACTTATGTGTATGTGTTGATGAGGTGACAATCAGTAGCAGGTGTGAGTGATAGCTGACTGAGACTGAGGTGAGAACCATGCTGAGAAACAGATTCCAGGGTGTGTGTGAGGGAAGGAGGACTGGTGCAATCTTGACACTAGATAGCACGGTGAATGTTTATATGATTGCCAATGAATGGGATGCTACATTTTATTAAATACACTTGCATGACGAGCTCATAATCACAATCTCAGAAGTGGGAAATTTAAGATAGCACGTGAAGGCAGCATAATTCAGCAAAAGTTTCCCTCAAAATCAGTGCAGTAAAAACTAATAAATACAAAGAACCACAACAACAGGTGATATTTTATTCTCAGAGATACTGATATATGAACTTCCAACATTAACATGTTACTAGAAACCATGAATGAATCAGACCCTTATTAGGCACTGTAGTTTCTCCTTATTTGTATAATTAGCACTTAGTGGGATGCTAACTCCAGATCGTTAGCATTTCCCACTGAGACAGCACTTCTTCATGGCGCTTGATAAAACATTGCCACTTTATCTGCATTTTTGGAGAGTATTTTTTAGCAGATTTAGCATGTCTTTCTTGCCCTGACATAAAAAAAAAAAAGAGAGAGACAAAAGTGGCTGACAGCAGAGGTCAGAATCGATCTGTCACTGTTTATGTTTGTTCTTTCAAGGCCTTTTGACGAATAGAGGGGCTCAGGGGAGATAAAATAAATAAATAAAAAAAAACCCCTCTCTTTTCTCCTAAAAAGACAGGAAAATTGTGTACTAAGAGGAAACAAAAAAATGTTTAGTGGAGAATGAGAGGTCGGTTAGAGAAAAGTGGTAGGTTTTTAGAATTGCTTTTACCCCTTCTTGACCTAAACGTGTCAAAAAGAACGAAAAATGCCCTTAACAAAGCTGATATGTGCTGTCTTGCAGTCTGTCTTCTTTATTTCATTCTTTATAAGCTTCATGTCACTATTCGTCTTAAGGTCAAAACAAACAAGTTAATTAAATTAAATTAAATGTCAACTAAACTGGGAGACAAGTACACCCCTTTAGGTTGGTTTAAGCTTCTTTTTTTTTTAGCTAAGTAGAAATTATACATAAAAATTGACAGAGCTGTGGCTTAGGGGTTAATGCACTTACTTTACTTTTTGAGCCATGGTGTTCATATGGGAGATACAGGTTTAATTTAATGTCCTGATCCTATTCATTCTTTCTCTCTACAAGGAAATCCTGTCATAAATTTATTGTCTCTGTCACAAAAAAAAAAAAAAAAAAAAAAAAATCCCCAAATTAACAAAAAAGCTAAATAAATTTAAAATAATTAATTACCAAGCCAGTCAATAAACAAAAAATTGACTCAGCAGTGAAAGACTGTGATGAATAGGCTATAGTCAGCAGCACAATTGGCTTCTTGAAACCCCAGATAAATAATAAATCCCTGTAGAGTTACCCATCATTAAACAGCCCTTGTAGTTTGTAGTTGTGTCATCAGAAAATGCAGGCCTTTAGTGCTTATACACCAACATCAAATGATAGTCTAGAGAATTTATATAACTCCCTGTATTTGACAAAGTAATAATAAATATAGGCAACGTCTCATAAGAGTCTGACACAGATCATGTCTGAGTTGGCTAATTTATTATGAGTATGAAGAGCGAAGTACGGTGAGAATAATTCATAAGTGAGGGCATAAGTGAGGGCATAAGTTTCGTGCTCCCTGTGTCTGATGTTTATGGCTGCCTGATGCCTTGATCTGAGCAAAGGCCATTACTTCCTGTTACTTTTATGAAGAATTAAATATTATCATTCGGTTTTATCTCACAATGATTCAGTTTTAAAAAGGAAAGCTGAGCAATGTTCTGATAACATTAACAGAAAAAAAGAAGGCTTGTTAGTTGCCAAAGTGATGACATTAATAGAGTTAGATTCACTATCAAGGCTATTGTAATTTTCAACAATGACCAACAATTTTGCCACTTTATTAACATGGGTGTGTTTAGTTTCTCTGTCTTGTTTAATTTTTAGTCATAGTTTTCATTGTCTCTATTTGGCCATGTTCTAATTCTTCATTAGTTGTTATGGTTTCTTATTAGTTACCTGTTCCTTGTCTCGTTAATCGTCTAGCCCTGTTAATTTAAGCCCTCTGTTCTTTCAGTTCATTGTCTCATGTCAAAGTCTGTGGTTCTTATGTGTACGCTATCACTCTTTCTGTTAATTAAAGTCTATTATCTTCATTCATTGTGCATCACACTTCGACCCTGGGATTTACAACACAGCAACCCCTGACAGAACACGAGAACGTATGATTCGATTTAAATGGCAATTAACTTTAGATATCCCTGTCCACCTCCTACTGCTGGAGCAGGGGATCGCTCCTTCAAAGATCACACAAGGGAATTTCTCGATCTCAGTTGGGGGGATTTATGTCACAGTCATGTTCTGTTTAACTGTCTTGTTTATTTTAGTTTCATTGTCTGTATTTGCCTGTGCTCAAGTCATTCATTAGTTGTCATGGTTTCTAATTAGTCCACACCTGTTCCCTGTTCTGTTGATGTTCTTCCATCTGTGTATTTAAGCCCTCAGTAGCCCTCAGTTCATTGACTCATGTTAAAGTTATGTATATCACTCTTTGTGTTGTATAATTGTATAGTTATTATGTTCATTTGACATCACAATCATCCTTGGGATTTACTACACAGCACCTCCTGAAACGGTGGAGAACTTGAGATGAAGTGTGAGATATGAAGAAAATGACAAACAAGGTAATATCCCTTATAAACAGGATTTTTGAATTGTGTCAAACTATGCAAAAATGTGTAATATAATTTAAGGGTGTATTTAAAATACAAAACATGCTAACCAATTTAATTAGCTTTAGTATGAGAAAGGAGTCCATTATTTCACATTTTATTCCATAAAAAGTTTAAAATGTCATTGCTACCAAAGAAAATAAAATGACATTTGATGGTTCAGAAAAATGACAAAAATGGATGAGAATTTTCATTTTTGGCTAAACTATTCATTTAACGTGATAGGATTTTTCTAAATAAATACTCATTGAAGAAAAAGTCAACTCAGCTCTAAAGAGTTGTAAACCAGGCCAATTACCACAGCAGCAACAAAAGTTTTCTGAAGAAATGGGTCATTTCCTCTTTAATAAAAATCACTATGAAATCACTGCAGTTTTCTTTGCAAAATTTGAGCAATTCATCCAATTTAAATGTCTTTTTCTCATTAGACTGAACCACCCAGACCATTTAGTCACAATAAATGCAAATCGCTTTAATGTGCTAGTAATTTTACATCTCAAAAATAATTTTCTCTGAAATGAGAGACTCTGCTTGCAGCCTAAAATATTTATACAACTCTCAGCTCTGTTAAAACATCCTAACATGATGTTTCATGGCTGCTTGTCAGCCTGGCACACCAAAATGAAATTTTCACATTTGCAAGTCCATTTGTTCCATCAACACGGTGTCACTTTAAATTTTCAGGCTTCTATTTGAAAGGAGCTGACTGTACTCTGACACCCCATATACAAAAGACTTTGTCGCTGACACTGTAATGATCACCATGGTGATCTCTCTGGTAGCAGAATAGCAGTGTTGTAACCAGTAGGAAGCCTCTTAGAGAGCTGTCAGAGAAAGAAGCCTCCAGGCAAAAGTTGCAACAGACCTAAATAACTCACACGTGATAAGCATTTATAGGACTGATTGCAGTGAAATATGAGTTCCAATCTATGTTTTTAAGTATAGTCCACTCGAAAATTAAAATGATGTGATTTAAAGGTAGGGTAGGTCATTTTCAGAGAGGCTAGCAATAGCAAGCTAACTTTGAAAGCATAAGATCCCACTATCCATTCAGAGCAAGTAGGACTCGCTGCATCCTGCAGTGGACATCCAACCCTGCCCACATCCAATGTCATCAGAAGCCATGCCCTTGCCCAATACGTTCCCATCCCTGTTCCCCCCCGGAAACCCGATTTGTTGTATGTATGTATGGACACAATACAGGATGTACAGTACTATTACATTCCTATTTCAGTGTTGTTAAGTTGTGGATATTTTCAGCAAATAGTTTGCTTCGTACGTTCAATTAAACAGCAGGCAAATGTTATCATTCAGCTGAACTGTGTATATTCACTTTAAACACATTATATTCTTTGTCCATGCAATAAAGGCACATCTTTGAATGATTGGGTATTTATAGCGTATTTAATTAAACTACAAAGAGCTAGAAATGGATCTTCATATTTATAGGTAAAGCTTCATATTACGGGTAGACTATTTTCTCTGAACCCCCAAACATATTGTTTTTGATGTCCTTTAGGGGAATGAAGCCTTCATTAGGGGGGTGATGGCACCTGTCCTCATTCATTGAAACTACATAGAAAAATTTCATCAAATTCATCAAATTTATTTTGTGTTCCTAGGAAGAAAGTCATACAGGTTTGGAATGACATGAGAATGTTACAATAAATGATGACAAGATTGTAATTTTTGAATGAATCTTATGAAAATTCATGACTGCCTACAGTTGTCAGGGTTGGTGAAGGGATGAGGCGAGGACTCAGAGATGCAGATAATTAGGGGCTTTTATTAGCAATAAAAATGAAATAAAAACTACCTGAGGGGGACTTGGACTTGGAACACAGGAGGGAAACACTTGAAGACAATCTGGCACAGGACTGCGAACACAAGGAGAATAAATAGGGAAGCAAACAAGGCAGGTAACGAGGAAGGACAGGTGGTGCAAATGAACCAATAATCGAGTAACAAGATGGGCGGGGTCAAGGCAATAGCGGGTATGCATCACGTCCATTTTCCCGCCAACACACTCCCTCAGCTGGACTGAGTGGCAAAAGAGCCTGCTGCATGACTGGATTTAATAGGGGAAACTGCGAAAACACGAGTAAAACAAATGCTTACACTAAAAGTTTGACTCAAAAGTGTTCCTCACAACTTGTCAAATAAACCTGATCCATGGATATTGACATGCAGCAAGGAGTCGTGTTTCCTGACATTTATATGTGCCTGATTTCGACCCCGGGGAAATACATAAAGCAAATCTGCCTGTGAATTTTTTATATACTACAATATAGGTAGGTTAATCCGAGTAATCACTTATATATATATGTATATATCTTCATATTGTCCACCCTAAAACTTGTATAGTTTTTGTCAGTGTTTATTTAAAAGCCCCAATTATGCAAATATAAGACGGTAAATATTGTTAATTGATGATTGTCAACAAATATATATCAAATACCATATACAAATGATTTTCCTCAAAAATCCAACAATTTGACCAAATGATAACTGCAAATCCATGTTTCTCTGCCTGGAGTCCAGCTGTTTCTGTGAATTGCAGTGATCCATTTCTCTTTTCTGTAGCTTTCGGCATTCTTTAAATATATACCTCAGGTTTTGAGTCAAAGCTATTGTACACTCAATCACAAAGCTCTTTTCCCCATTTGTGTGCTTTTCGCGGCATTCACTCTGAAAACCAATGCTGCCACTCAGTCTTTGTGCCACTCAGTGGGCGTGACCGCAGTCATAACGGTCGAAGGTGACGTCATGTGCATACCCTCTATAGACATGAGAGCACATGGCACTCATAAGCCGCATGTTCACACAAAACATGACGACAAGAAAGCCCAGAGCCAGTGAAAAACACAAGCTGTGTGCTACACAGCATAAGACAAAACAACGTGAAAGCATGCGGCCGATGTAAACAGGTGATGTATCCACAAGAGGCGCTATAAGCATTGCATGTTTCGTGGCACTTTTAAAGAGGAATGTCCATGAGTGGCGTTAAATTTATGCTTTATTTTCTCAGTTAAACGTGACTATGGCAACATTTTATTATGTTGGTTGTAATGCATCATGGCAGTTCGGAAATTAAATATACAGTGAGTGGTGCTTAAAATGCTCTATATAGCGTTACCACCTAGACTAAACCCTACCCTAAACCTAACCAATAGTGTTAATAAAAGCAAGATAAGTGAGATAAAATGCATTTGCTGAAGCAACCATGCATCCTTTTAAGATGCTTTGAGCTCTATGTGGAATTATTGTGACTTATGTTTGACAGGACTTGTACCAGAGCCCCCTTGCAAGTGTGAAACATTGTATCAGAAGAGCAACCAAGCAAGTTTGCTACCTTAGAATACATATGGAGCTGGTTATGTATTAGTTTACAAATCATGCACTATGAGATCATGACATAGTATTATGCAAGGAACTACACAAAAATAAGTCTTTATTGATAATTTACCCCAATAATCAAAATTTGTCTGAAAAGGAATAACAGTTGTTGGAGTTTTACTGCCTGGAAACTGCAGTGAATTGTATGTTTAAGTACAAACCCGATTCCAAAATATGGACACACAAATTTTCTTACAATCTCATAAACTTACATTTTATTCACAATCGAATATAGATAACATATCAAATGTTGAAAGTGAGACATTTTGAAATGTCATGCCAAATATTGGCTCATTTTTTAGATTTCATGAGAGCTACACATTCCAAAAAGTTGGGACAGGTAGCAATAAGTGGCCGGAAAAGTTAAATGTACACATAAGGAACAGCTGGAGGACCAATTGCAACTATTAGGTCATTTAGCAACATGATTGGGTATAAAAAGAGCCTCTCAGAGTGCAGTGTCTCTCAGAAGTCAAGATGGGCATAGGATCACCAATTCCCCCAATGCTGCGACGAAAATAGTGGAGCAATATCAAAGGAGTTTCTCAGAGAAAATTGCAAAGGGTTGAAGAAATCATCTATAGTGCATATATCATCCAAAGATTCAGAGAATCTGGAACAATCTCTGTGTGTAAGGGTCAAGGCCGGAAAACCATACTGGCCCGTGATCTCAGGCCCTTAGATGGCACTGCATCACATACAGGAATGCTACTGTCATGGAAATCACAACATGGGCTCAGGAATACTTCCAGAAAACTTGTCGGTGAACACAATCACCGTGTCCATTCACCGTTGCCGGCTAAAACTCTATAGGTCAAAAAAGAAGCCATATCTAAACATGATCCAGAAAGGCGCTTTTCTCTAGGCCAAGTGCTTATTTAAAATGGACTGTGGCAAGTGGAAAACTGTTCTGTGGTCAGACGAATCAAAATTTTTCTCTTTTGGGACGCCATGGACCCATGTCATACTAAAGAGGACAAGGAACCCCAAGTTGTTATCAGCGCTCAGTTCAGAAGCCTGCATCTCTGATGTATGGGGTTGCATGAGTGCCGTGGGCATGGGCAGCTTACATCTGGAAAGGCACCATCAATGCTGAAAGGTTATCCACGTTCTAGAACAACATGCTCCTTCCAGACGTCGTCTCTTTCAGGGAAGACCTTGCATTTTCCAACATGACAATGCCAGACCATATACTGCATCAATTACACATCATGGCTGCGTAAAAGAAGGATGTACTGAAATGGCCAGCCTGCAGTCCAGATCTTTCACCCATAGAAACATTTAGCGCATCAAAGAGGAAGATGCAACAAGAATACCTAAGACAGTTGAGCAACTAGAAGCCTGTATTAGACAAGAATGGGACAACATTCCTGTTCCTAAACTTGAGCAACTTGTCTCCTCAGTCCCCAGATTTTGCAGACTGTTATAAAAAGAAGAGGAGATCCCACATGGTAAAACATGGCCTTTTCCCAACTTTTTTGAGATGTGTTGATGCCATGAAATTTAAAATCAACTTATTTTTCCCTTAAATGATACATTTTCTCAGTTTAACATTGATATGTCATCTATGTGTATTCTGAAAAAATATTGAAATTTGAAACTTCCACATCATTGCATTCTGTTTTTATTTACATTTGTACAGTGTCACAACATTTTTGGAATTTTGTACGTTTTGCAGTATTGCTGAAATATAGGCAGATTCACGCATTTCCAATGAGCCTGGGTTGTATATGGATAGAGGACTACAGGTTCCTAGGACTGCTGCAATTCCTTTTCACGACTTTCACACAATGTCACCATAGAAGAACGCCATGAATTTATTACAGGGGCAAACCCCTGGAGCAACCTGAGGTTAAGTGGCTTTGCTCAAGGGCACAATGGCAGATTTCTGAAATAATCGGCAACACTATAAATAAATAAATTAATAAAAAACATACTGAAGATCAGTTATATGCTTTCAGTCAAAGATTGTTATGGTGTTGTTAAATCAGTCTAGTTTATTGTGCTCTAAAAACATCAGCCCCATTTTTAACACTAACCTCTTACGCTTGCCAGCAATTTGCCAGTTCCTCAGAACAAATGATTATTTTTCAGTCTCTCTTATCTCACAGGCACCTGTTATCATGAAAAACACTTTGAGAGATGTAATAGAGAAAGTACTAAATACAAGTTCCCGCAAACCTAGCTTCTGTATCAGCAGGTGGCACAGATTAATCTCTCCTCGTGTGAATTCGGATGAGGCGCTGCTGCTTCAGCCGTATTGGAAAATTGATCGGAGGAGCAAAGCAGGGATCGGTCAACTTAAGCCTAGCTCTCCACCAGGTTTTGGATAAGGCCCTGAGAGGATGAAAAGGGATTGTGTTATAAGGAGTTGTAAACAAATAAGCTAGAAAACCCAACAAACAAAAAAAAAAAAAACACAGACACATGAACATACACGTTTTCTGATGTAAATTATATTACCTTGAATGTGTAATGTATGGATTACGTCACTAATTACAATTTTTGTCATGTAATTTGGATATCAGTAACTACAATTTGTAAGTAATCTACCCATCACTGGCAGGAACCAAACATCAAATGGTGGTTTTAATCAGGGCTCTGACCCGGTTCAAGGAACGCAAACGAACAAAATTTTGACCGGAACGTAACCAGAAACGGAAACGAAATCAAATTTAATCGTTCTGAACAGAAACGCTAATGTGAAATGGCAATTAACCGGTTAATAACGTTATTTTATCGTTCTGTTTAATATTTTTGATTTGGCAGTCAACCAATCACGAATTCAAATAGTACAGCCTATGCAAATGTGACGCTGACGCATCCGACGTGAGCTTACGCGCTCAGCACAGCTGTCAGGTCATCATAGGTTTACAATGGCAATGCCCTGGCATTAGTTTCTCCGATGATATATGTCACCAACCGTCAAGTATTAGGCCTACATTTAAGTGAAAATGAATGTCAAGTAATATGCAGCTTGTTGTGCATTTTGAAACCAGCGAAAATTGCAGGATATCAATTTTGAACGTCACATCGCGCATCTGCAGCGCTTCTGTGAACGGAGAAAACTAGGCCTACCTACATAACACATATAAAATAAAAGCGAATATTTAGGCCTATAGGCTACTCGAAATATTTCACTTAAATAATTAGGTCTACAGATTAACAAAACGAAAGTGGTTATTTGTGGCACACTCTAAAGATCTAGAAAAGAAAACAGACATTCTGCTTGTTTTCGTTATTTGTGTGTCTTTTGTAAATGTATGAATGATGTCTTGCTTTTTTCCGTGGTCAACATCCTTTAACAAGGATGCTGACCACGGAACATGGTTAAATCAACTAAACCTAGAGCACCACCATAAACTGATCTGCTTCACTCACTCATTTTCAATTCACAATTGGAATTGAATTGGTCATAACACACAGGTCACTGGGACTTGAACAGAAGTGGAATTCCTGAATTACAAACAAAAGAAATCACCACACAAACAAGGCACTTCATTAGTTTAAAAATTAAACAAAAATTACATTAACAATAACATAATTTGACCAATTATGTCTATTTATTCTTCAGGAATAGAAAAGCAATTTTTAATTCTTATGGTGCTCCATATTAAAACTTGCTAGATGTAACCAAACAGCAGAAAGCAAGCATTTTAATTTAGTTGATTCTTATGAGTTATGTACACCTGAGAATGATCTTCTGATATGCAAATAATAGTTTCTCACTTAGTGCCTTGTCTTTGGGCAGCTTTCTCTTTTATCAAGGAAACTGATGATAAAAACACCTGTCTCTTTGCTAAACAGTTGCTAACAGAAGTGTGAGCCCAAATAGCCTTTCTCTTGTCAAATTGCAAACATGTAAGGAGATGGAACACTATTTTAATTAGCATTGGTACTCCTTAATTTATGTAGCATATCTCATGCACGTTCACTGTGACAGATATTTTTAGGCTGAAACACACTTGTAGCCAAGGAAGCACTGCTGTTTATAATATAAAACATTTTACTTAATATTTTAAAATGTACATGAATCAAACCAAAAGGCTCACTTCACCTAATAAAAGAGTCGGTCACGTTTTTGATAGAAGCATCTCAACACTCAATATGGCAGCTGCAGGAATGGAAGTCCTGTTTAGCCTCCAGCATTTGCTGATAGACACACATAGAGAAAAAGGGGGTGAGTGGGGATTGAGACAAAGAAATAAAGAGACAAGAGCAAGCTGATCAAGGAGGAGACATTAGCTTTGATGCTCTGCTGGCTCATTAGTTGTGTTTGGTTATCAGGATGAAGTTCTTTGAGGATGTCAGGAGGGTAATGAGAGGTTAAGACACAGCACTCCACCTCTCATGCTCTGCTCTTGGTTTATCAGCACCCAACACACCAAGCCCAAAATAACTTTGATCAGTTTCCAAAAAGAAATGTACAGACTCCTCAGAAAGGTATACAGTCAGGGAATGTGAAAAAGTTTAGGAAGGCCACATTAAAATTTCAGAATTTATTTTTGAGCCATGGGTTATCTCTGGAATTTCTTTTTTTTTTTTTTAAAGGCAATTTTAGATTTAAATAAAGATATAGCACAAAAGGATATTTTGTGTTTGAAGTCCATATACATTTTAAAAACTTTGAAAATTAAATTTTTCCTGTCAAAATTCCTAAAAAAGGGGAAAATAAGCCATAAATTTAAAGGAAATAAAGAGCATGCAAAATTGCAATGTCCACTCAAATCAAAACATAGATATAAAAATGTACAAAATTCATCCAAGATTTCCATCTCAAAAACTGTGGGTTTAATATCTTATAGTATATTAAAATATAAATGTAAAACTGTTCTGCATAGGAATGATCCATATAACAGCATTTTGTGAGGAACAGGCCAATATTTAATGCATTATTAACTGCCCTCCTTGCACATTCTCATCTTAGCTCATATATGCGACAATGACCTTTTTAATTCCTAACACCTGATTAATTCCCAGATCTTGTCCAACATGACCTTCAAAAATCCATTATAAATATAGCAATAGCATAACATAATAAAATATTCTGTAACAAAAATAATAGCAAGGGTAAATTCACACAAAAGTCAAAATTCTGTCATTATTAACTCACCCTCATGTTATTCTAAACCCATAAGATGTTTGTTCATCTCAAAACACAAATTAAGATATTTGTATAATTTTTATTTTTTTAGTATAGTTAAGCTTTTGTTTACCATATTCAATGTATGTGTGCTGATTAATATACTTGAATAAAATCCTAACTTAAATCTGTTCATCATATAAAGCAAATGGATTAAACTGCTCAATTCATCTGAATTTCTTTTACAATCTGTTTATCAAAGTCAAAGTTTTGGGTGAATGCACTTTCAGTGGAGGGACAGAAATCTCGGTTTCATTAAAAATATCTTTATTTGTGTTTTAAAGATGAATGAAAGGCTTGGAATGACAAAATGACCCTTGGAAAGGGTGAGAAAAAATGATGACAATTTTCATTTTTGGGTGAACTACCCCTTTAAAAGTGTGACTGCACAATATCCATGCCAGGAACCTGAATAATAACACAGCATACTGTCAGCACCCTTCTTCTCCGTTAAAAGGAACATGTTAACTCAACACATTTTAAAGTCCATTAAATTCTTCCTGACTGATGTGGCATACACACATCAGAGCCTCCACAACATTATGGTGCTGTGGCGATCATCATTTACATTTCTGTGTATTACAAAGCATCTGGACAAAGCTTTTTAGCAATTAATTCCTAACAAGCGGCTGGTGCCATCAATGCAAAGTCACAACCAATGACCAACATCTCCATGGCAAAATATCCTCACCATTTCATGGACATAACAGCAAGCCGCATGTCCTTGAAGGCAATTAACCCAGAGTTAATTAGAAAACGAGTCATGTGATTCCATTGGATGAGACAGAAGTGAGGGACTGGATTTAGAACAATGCTCTAATCATGCCACACAGTCTTGGAATTCATCACAAATGAACATGCAAATGTACAAATCCATTACAGAGCATTATGACAAACAAAGGAGGTGAAGATGCTAGCAGAAAATCACTTTGAGTAATAACACATAATTTCTGTGTTTTTAGTTCATGTAATGGGCATGAAGTCAAAAGCCACAGCGAAACACTCACAGCCAACAATGCAGTCACTTATATAAAAGGTGTCGACACCTTTGTCATGAAGTGCCATTTAATTTTTTTCTTTGTAATCACGGAAAATAAATGAAAACTAAAAGTAAATAAAATAAATCCATTTTAATATTGTTTTGTGCACCATTTGGTGCCATCATTTGTTACAAATGCTGTGTGTACCAGTATTTGGTAATATTGCAGTGGACAAACATACCATACTTCAAAATACAGTAAATAATTCTAGATTGCTTGATTCTTTACCTGAATTATTTAGATTATTAGAATGCAACTGGTTAAAATTTACAAGATTGCTTGTATGCTGTGTTGAAAATATACATATTTTATAACAGCCATTCAGAATCTTGTATTTGCTATAGTGTTTATCAATTAACACCAAACACTTTACACTTTTATCCCCCAGTTTCACAGACAAGGTTTAAGCCTAGTCCCAGACTAAAATGCATGTTTGAGCTGTTTTAACTGAAAGCAACTTGCACCGACTTCCTTGCCATTGTTTTGGCTCAAGATGCACACCGTAATGTTTGAGTCTAAGGCACGTTTATAAAGGCTACTTAATTGTACTAATTAAACTATGGCCTAATCCTGGCTTAATCTAAGCCTTGTCTATGAAACCAGGCCATACATTTTTACAATTTATTCTGCATTAAAACATTTCAGCCAGAAAAGATATTGGTTGAAAACGTTCTGTATCTTTATTATTTGTTGATTATAGTTGTTCTTTTTTTCTTTTCTTTTTTTTTTTTTGCACTTTAATCTGTAAAATCTGTAATCATTTGTTTAATTTATACATTTTTATTGTTATTGTAGAAAAACAAAAATATGTGAATAACAAGCAAGTTTTAGGCACCAGTGATCCATATCCAGCTTAATGTGAAAAACATTTAAAATCCCTTAATGTACTAAAACAGTGAAATTAAAAGACCAAACTCTGCATACACCTTATTAATGATGAATACTTTATACAGGCGAGATGAGCCCAGAATAGGAACGCTATGTGTTAAATGGTTAAAGGGTTAGTTCAACCAAAAAATGAAAATGATGTTAATAATTACACTCGTAAGACCTTTGTTCATCTTCGCAACACAAATGAAGATATTTTTGATAAAATCTGGTGGCTCAGCGAGGCCTGCATTGACAGCAAGTTAAGCAAGTTTTTTTCAATGCCCAGAAAGGTAGTAAAGACATATTTTAAATAGTCCATGTGACTACAGTGGTTATCAAAAATAACTTGTGTTCTGAAGATGAGCGAAGGACTTACGGGTGTGGAACGAGGGTGAGTAATTAATGACATAATTTACATTTTTGGGTGAATTAACCCTTTAAGTGTTTTCTTTATAATGGTTTTCTATGGAAACATGCATAACAAGTTCCATTAATATTCTGGGTTCATCTGCTTACTTGTACATATATGCATCATCAATAAGGTGTATACTGAATTTAGACTTTTAATATTACTATCTTACTTCATTAGTACTTTGCACAAACCTCGTAAAAATCATGGGCGGGCAGCGGAGGAAAGCCTTGTTTTGCCCTCAAGCTGGGCATTCTATAAGTGTGTGTCGTCATGTGAAAACTATGAATGTACAATACCAAGAAAAAAATAATGTATTAAGCTTACACCGGGGGTGCCCTTGTTCCTGGAGATTTATCTACCTGCAGAGTTCAGGATCCAACCCTGATGCAACATACCTGTCTGTAATTATCAAGTGCTCCTGAAGATCTTAATTATCTGTTGTTCAGTTGTGTTTGATCAGGGTTGGAGCTAAGCTTTGCAGGAAGGTACACTAAAAAAAAAAAATAAATAAAAATAATCCATAAAAATAGGGCACAATGTAAAAGGAATTTTCCATATTTAATCTTTACATGTGTTTTACCTGTTTTTACTTCATTGAGTTGTGTTTTAGGGTTAAATAAATGTCTGTAAAATTACTGGATAATGTCCAGGTAATGAGCTGCCAGTACTTTTTCCGTTATTTTTTACAGTGTAGATCTCTAGGAACAGGATTGCACATTAGCACAAAATTCATGATTGTGAAAGGCTTACCATATACCATGATAAATGTTTCAGTAATTATCATGAAATGAAGGACATACAACAATGCTTAAAAAGTCAAGAACTGCTAAATATTAAATTTGAATATATATATATAATATATATAATATATATATATATATATATATATAATATATAATGCATACATGTATTATAATACATTTTCAAGAAACTTAGATTAGAGCTTACTGTAAGTGAGATGTGATAGTATAATTGAGTGTCCATTTTGCAATCATCAGTCATTGAAGACGTGTGTGTGAAAGGACTGGAGAGTCTGAAGATCAGTTTGATCTATTTGAAACAGTTCAGCCTTGTGCTGCATCTCTAGAGATTTGAGATGGCAGATCCTGTGAGCATTTCACTGTGCCACTGTGTACTGGTGGACAGAGTTTGATGTCCCTGTGCAGTATCCTCAATCACCTCATCCTCCACCTTGAATAAAACACCTGTAAAAACAAGACGCAGACTGACATATGAGCTGCAGGCTGACAGAACATTTCCCATGTGGTTACAGACATCAGTCTCCCCTCATTCTGTACTCCGATTTCAAGGTTGTGTACATACATTTTTTATTTCTGGCATTCTTTATTTAGTGTTGTTATTATATGAGATTATAAAGTTAGTATATAAGTAAAATTATATTTAAAATGCACAATGTAGTTGTAGTAGTAGTAGTAATAATAATAATAATGATAATTTCTAGTATAATGTAGTCAATAGAGCGTAATAGTGAGGATCTGGAATTCATTAAATCCTGTAAATCATTTAATTCCTGTAATTTTTGTTGTGTTTTTCAAAACTTTACATTCAGATTCTAAGAGTATTCTGCTACTTTCCTGAAATTGCAGTGTGGAAAACCATTCCTTTCTGAAGGTTTGACTACTGTTATTACTCCACTCTCCAGCAGTGCAAAAGATATTCATCCATCCCTCTCTCTATCTCACTCTTACTCCAGCTAAGCCCTCCAACTGATATTTTCAGGTGTGGAGTCAAACAGCCAAATGTGCAGTCTCTTTGACAGAAATAGTAAAGGCCAGATGTTTCTCTTCCTGCTTTTTTTCTGGTAAACTAAAGCCAAGTTGAATACCAGGTCTCACCTGTAATGATTCAAGTCATTCCAGAAACATGGGCAGTACACATACTGCTGATTATCTACAATTTCAACTTGGGTGGAAAAAATCTTCACAAATGCATAACTGAAGACTTGGTTTCCTTTCAATCCATAAACTGGAATTTGAATTGGAATGACAAGAAGAGAAATTTACTGATTATAATAATAATAATAAACCTCAATACAGGAACATTTGTGGACCAGGTTGGAAGAATACAATACCCCAGAATGCATTGTATTCTTCCAACCTGGTGCACAAATGTCCATTCATTAAATACAATACAATACACACATTTCTATTTCAAGCCCTACAAACCTTTACATTTCAAGGCTGACTTGAAGTTATTTCAAACAAGATTTAAAGTTTTTCTCAATAAACTTTTTATTATTATTATTATTTATTTAACCCTTCTATTACCCCCAAATCTAGCAACATTTTTTCCCCCGTTGGGATCAGTTTGACCCCAGCAATTAAAAATCTCCAGAATATGATTTTATTTACAAAGGTTTATGTGTTAGGTACTTTGTTTCTTCATTGACTACTCAAATAGCTCTTTAAATAAAACAACACCCCCCATCAGCCCCGACCTTGGGTGCAATATCACCTTGACCAGTCCAGAGGCAAAATCCAGGCAGGATGAGGCGACTAACATGGCCTGCAAGTCTCCTAGCCTTTTTAATAAAATAATGACAATAAGCAAAGCCACCTTGAGAGTCAGAAGCTTCACAGAGGCTGACTCTAAGGGTTCGAAGGGAGCATCTGACAACCCTTCCAATACAATAGAGAGATCCCAAGATGTAACCTGTGGTCAGCAGATAGGCCTAAGCCATCTAGCACTACACAAGAAACAGGACCCCACTGAATCCTCTTAAGTTTGGTTATGGCAAGGTGAAATGGCTGCCACATAAACCTTAAGCATAGCAGAAGTCAGTCCAGCTGCAAGACGCTCTTGAAGAAACTCCGATACTGAACCATCTGGGCCGTGAGCTGGTTTAAGATGATGCTGCTCACATCAGAGCCATCTTAAGAAAGGCGTACAGATGCCACCCCGGCCACGTCTGTAGCATGGCATCCAGTCCTGGAGGTGCTGAAGGATGGGGAGAAAACCAAAAGGGGACAGTGAGTTAACTCCTCAGAGACAAACAAGTCCACTTCTGCCTGGCTGAACCTCTACCATATGGACTCCACTATTTGAGGGTGGAGTTTCAAACCCCCAGGCGTCAAACCTTACCTTGTCAGTTGTAATAATCTTGCGACGGTAACATACCCCCAGAGAGGGACCCAAGGCGAAAAACCAGGGACTCCTACACATAGAATAGGCACGGATTGCTCGGTGTGGGACCCTTACAATAAGCATGGGTTTTAGTAAGGGATGAAACCCTTTGTTTCTGAGCCAACAGTGAAAAGGCCTCATATTCAGAAAGCCTAATAGTATTACGTTGCTGGCTGTAGCCATAAGACCCAGCATCCATGCATTTGGTAAAGGTACGAGGAGACAAGACCAGACAGAGCGGAAAAACCCGATATTGGTACTCCTGTGTGAGAAACGGAACTAGTTCCGGTTTCACTATAGTGGGAAGCACACCGAGGATGATACTTGAACCACACTCTACTGTTCGAGGAACCCAATGGGAGACATTGGGCAGAAGTTTCCATGGTGCCAACTTGTCTGAAAGAGGAATTCATTTTACACTTTCATTTAAGTTGGGGAGGGAACTACCTAAGTGTCCTGAAACAACTCGCTGGCAGGAAGCAACCGAGATGAATTAATATTTTTTTTATGATCGGAGATGGGGCAGAAACCCAGCCAAGGTCTGCCGCTACCTGAAACACCAGAGGTCGCTGAATGATTCCTGGGAGGGAATGAGGCAGAGAGGTGGACTTTAGATGTAGAGGGACCACTCTTCCTCCCTCTAGGGAGCATCTAACGTCAGGGCTTCTTTTTCTCTCCACACTTGGCTGCTAAGACAGTCCTGAGGTCAGGTCTGCCCCCTGCAGGCTGGGACTGTGCACTGCACTGCCTGAAACCCCAATCCTTACAAGGGAGTACACGAGCAGCAACACTGGCCCTCTGCTCCTCCCTCCTGGAGCTGGCCGCAGGACGAAAGGTAGAAGGACCAGCCTGCTTGACTCGGCGAGGGATAAAGTGCTTTAACACCTCAGATTATTTCTTCGCCGCCTGAAATGTGACGATGTTTCAGTGACGGCGTCGCCAAACAGCGGCCAGACGGTGATACTGGGGCATCCAGCAGAAAAGCTCTCTCTTTATCTCTTATCCCTGAGAGATTGAGCCACAGATGCCTCTCCGTAGCCACCAAAGCAGCCATAGAATGGCCAGTAGCATGGACCGTCTGAAATTTCAAATGCAGGAACTGAATTGGAATTTAAAGGGGACCTATTATGCAAAATTCACTTTTGCATGGTGTTTGGACATAAATGTGTGTTGGCAGTGTGCGTACACAACCACCCTATAGTGATAAAAATCCACCCACTCCTTTTTTTTTTAATCCACATAAATCATAAGCAGTGTCTCAGAACAAGCCGTTTCCAGATCCCTGGCAGTGTGATGTCACAAAAGCCACAGGCCACTCACCCACGAATGTTGACAGACACTGACGTTTGAACGTAGAACCACCCTGAGCGAGTTCACACCAAGTCCGCCATTGCTGCACAGTGCACTGACGATAATAACTCCCAAGCGTTTTAGGTGTTCTGTAGCTGGATGGATTAATCCACATAGCTCTCTCCATTTAATCCTAAAATCTGAGCCGCTGAAGACGAGGTGGATTAACTTGGTTTTCCAGGAAAATGCTCCCTCTATTCTACCGAAATTTATGTATTAGTTAACGAATATCAATACAAAGGGACAATACAAAACAGAAACTGTGCTAAAAATATGCTACTCAAGGATATACAAGTAAAAACTGTTCGTGATCCAGCTTACAGTCTCCAGAGTGATACTGGATACGACAGTAATGAAGGTGAGGGCACTTTATTACAGTTCATCTGAGTTTATTTACAGATATAACGTTTATTAAGCACCACCCGAAAGGCTAAGGTCTATATATTCATTTACTGTTGTACGAGTGTTTCTGTGTTCTTCACTATGTTGGTGATACAAGGGAAAGAGAGAGAGTTTATGGATAATATTTTAATGCACACTTGCACTGTGTTTTATTAAGCTCTTACAGTGATTTTCTAGAGTGAAAACAGATGCTTCATCTTTTCTGTGAAGTACAATAAACGTCATAAAACTCATCTATATAGTTTTGGCCATCATTTGGACGGTACAACAGGCTTTTAGTAATATACAGTAGTCAACATTTGAAGTGGATCAAAACCTTTCATCAAAGTTGTCCTAAAACCTACTTCTTAGGACAACTTAGTTCTTAGGACAACTTTGATTAACTTTTTTGATCCACTTCAAATGTCGACTACTATAGTTGATAAAAACAAGAAGACAATATAAGTTATAACCGTAATTGTACTAAACTATACCTGTTCTATCTCCATGCAGCATATATTCACAGTTTCTGACAATATAGTGCATCCTGACTGAATCCTGACAGGGGAGAACAAGCTCTTGAAGCCCCGGCCTCTTAGGCAGAGCACAGCAGCTCATTTGCATTTAAAGGGACCACACTGAAATGGCTTGTTTTTGCTCAACCACTAAAAGTGGCAATTTTAACATGCTATAAAAAATTATCTGTAAGGTATTTTGAGCTAAAACTTAACATACACACTCTGGGGACATCAGAGACTTATTTTACATCTTGTAAAATGGGGCATAATAGGTCCCCTTTAAAAGATTTTCTCAATTAAACTCTGAATGCTGTGTAACCTTTTTTGTTTTTTTAAGGGAGAGGGGAAGAAAAGGAAGAAAGCAACCTCCTGTAGCATGTTTCAGCATAAGATTGATGTAAAAAAAAAAAAAAAAAAATACATCACACCATTTGTAAATTTACGCACCTCGTGATATTTTTTTTTCAACCATTTCCAAATACACCAGCATAAACTAGAGGCCATATCCCTTGATGCACATTCAAAGGAAACAACATCTTCATGTACAGGGACCCATAGTGGATCCAGCAGCTGCAGGGTGAAGGCACAGTGCCTTTGTTGCCTAATTGACTGCATGTGGCGGAAATAGACATGAATGGGGTGTCAGACCGGAGCCAGAATGGAACATTTGGATGCGGAACTAAAGAAGCTGCCTTATCGGTGAACACATACACACAGACCGTTCGCTTTTACAAAGAGATAGAGGAGACATGCACACATACACACAGCCATGAAAAGACTGAATCCAGTGTCCTGTGACACTCTGATAACATTGGAGCAGTTTGAAATGTTTTCAAGAATGGTTTTTACTGCATCTCGAGACCCATCAGGACAATAAAACATTTTGGTTGAGTGTACAAATTTAGATTTATAGTGCTGTGCTTCTTTTGAACAAAATAAAAGGCTGATAAAACTTTAAACAGGCAAGATGGAAACCTACAAGATGGTAGAAATAGTGATTTATTTGTTCTTGTACGGTGCACATTAGATTGGAAAGATGTGCACACTATAGGGGGAATTGTGTCTGCTGATAACATTGTTTATATTGTTTTAGCATCTAAATTTTGGAAATTAGGAAATGGATCAATAAATTCATTTATTTTTTTACAGAAATCTCCATGCAAGAGTGGTACAACTGTTCAGTGAATTGGTGCCTTTGTGTACCAGCAAGCATATTGTTCATTAATGGAGCTTATCCATTCATTTTTGCTTTTCCTGCAAACCACTTTTGTGCTTTTCTTTCAATCTAATGACATGCAGCTTGCAAAAGCAAAAGCAATTTCTGCTTATTCCCGTTTCCTCTCTTTATTGTAGCACATGATTGCAATAAACATTGTTACAGGACATTTTGCAAGAAAATATGTATTTCCAGGGGCTCGTCGAATTACCATGTGTATGGTTCATTAATTTTGTCCTACAGCCCCTGAGCTGCAAGCCACAATCCTTGAATTCCTTTCAGAAACCTCAATTATGCTAACGAGATCAAGGCATTTAGTCCTATTAAAACCTGTTAAAGTTTGCTGCATATCGTTCTGGCTTGCTAACTTCAGAGAGGGAAAGTGAGAGAGAGAGAATGCATAAAAAATTAGTAAAACATACAAGCAAAATTGCATTAATGCGATTAAGAGATTACTGAGAGCTGCACACCTTTGCAACTGTTTTTAGCATGCATTATAAAGTCACCGGGTACTCATTATAATTGTCACAAGGGTAGCTCTTTGAAGAAGAGCGTTAACAACTGAATACATTATAAAACTGAAAGCTCTACAGACTCACTGCTTTTCTTAGAGACGTATGGTCCCCCTGGCTTAAAACACTCAAGTTCTTTATGACAAGGCCCAATAGAGACAAAAGCCCATTTCAATCCCATTATGTTTAATTTTAGTCTACTAGACATACTCTGTGCTATGATTATACAAGATTGTCGCATATTAGATGACTATAAACGTCAAGAGTCCTTGTTTTTACCATTCCATAGGTTATGATGACAAATATAGATACAAAAGTATGCCTGCCATGTGTTGTTGTTTGTATGTATGTTGAATTGAATGTGTCCTTTTACATTTTTTTTTTTTTTTTTTTAATCATTAGTGTCTTGGCAATCACTATTATTATTGCTCATACTTGCAGAAATGAACTCCAAACTGCAAATAGAGACTCTGGAAACTGTACAATAATTCTGTGGGCTCAAAATCTTGTGTGAAAACATCCAAGTCTCTTTAAAAACATGGTATGTATTTGACATAATGGAACTGTAAAGTGCTGATCTGCTACAAACTAATGAAATATTACCACAGATATTGATATTCCAGGCCTTCAAGCAACATGTACGAGAGCCTGTCAAGGATAATATAACATGTTGTTATTCAGTAGTATTTTGTATCGTTAACACGATTCTGCCGTTGGAACATATCAACTGCACATTTTGAAAAATGACTTTGCTGGATGAAAGTAAATTGTGGTCGTAAGTGTGTCACCACAGGGCATGAACTGGACTCAGTTGAAAAATTCTCTTTGTGGAATTGGATTAGCAGTTGGATGCTCTCTGTGTTTCCTTCACTCTCTCATTTTCACCCTTACTTGCTTCTGGGTAGAAAAAGTGAGTGAATGCTTTCAGCTCTTTCTGGATCGGATTAGTTCAGGTTAGTCAGAGGATGTGCGTCACCTTTCTTGCCCCCTTCGTTGCCATGCGTGCACTGTGATGTCAGGTTTTGGTTGTGAAAGAAACATTCTGCCAGGAATCATAAACAGGTACAAATCTAAATCTCATTTCTGCCACTATGGTTAAGCTGCCTAGAATCCACATTCTTTGATACGTGAATATCCACAACACAACAACGTTAATAAGATGTATTTAAAAAAGAAAACCAGCTTGCATACACTATAATAAAATCATTGGCATCTATGGTTTCATAAAGAACCTTCAACATCCATGGAACCTGCAAAAAAAAAAAAAAAAAAAAAAAAAGGTCTTTATAGAGGAAAAACATCACATTATTAAAATGTTTCTTTACCCTAAGAATAAAATAATGGTTCACTTAAGGTTCTTTTGGGAACCTAAAATGGATCTTTCATTGTGAAAAAAATTAACCTTTATTGAATTCCGTTATATGTATGTATTTGCCAGTTTTCCCAGATTTGGAGCTTATTTTTAATAGTTGATTTTTAAGCTATCAAACAGACCTCCCATACGAGGTCAAGGACTCAGTCATGACCCTTTTAAGAGTGTACAATTGAGGATATGCACAATTTTTTAGAAGAGTAGTACAATGAAGCTCTGCTGTGTTTTGATTAAATGTGATGTAAGTGAATTTATATTTAAATATATATATTATATATATATATATATAGAAAAGCATACAGAAAAAGGTCCCTACAACCTGACAGATATCACTGAAATAGGTGTCATGAGATATCAGACCTGTCACTGTGACAGCCCTAGGCTCTGTAAACAGCATAGAAGAATCTATTGTTTAACAACCCATTGTTTATCAGAAGTTCTGTCAGTCTTTTGAGATTTCTGCCTGTCAGTCTTAAGGGTCTTTGGTAAGGGCTTGCTGATATCAGGGCTCCTGATATGAGGCTTGTGTTTCCGCACATTTAAGGGTGGACAGCAAGCTATTATACCACCAAAGGGCATTGAATTTTTTGTAACTCATTGGAACATGGAAATTTAAAACCTTGTTTGAAGTTAAATGATCATGGTCGCTCTTAGTGGCTGAAATCAGTGTTCATATAGCCGTGCTCATTATCATACAAATGAGCTTGGATCTAATTAAGGCCATCCTAAATCAAACAGAAATTACAAAATGACTTGAATCCAATCAAGCATATTGCTGTTCCCTTCTTATGTCAGAGACATGGAAATATGTCTATGTAATCACTTTTCCGATCAAAACTATGTCAAAAAACTGTTTTTAAATCAAAACTCAACTTATTGTCTAATGTGTCGCACTGTGAACCAAATGATACCCTTTGCCAGGCCTAATTATCTTAAATGGTAGGTGAATGAGAGTGAGTCTATAGTTAACATGAGATATTTATCCACTCTGATTACAGCTATTTTTAAAGAACAATCAGTAGTCTCTGAATTTGCTCCACTTGGACCACAAAATTAGCATTGTCTTTGAAATTACATGGGCATGCAGGAAATAAATGAACAGATTGGCGAGTATAGCTTTTATGAAATATAATTTCATCATTTTTTACATTTCAACTGGTATTAGACACAAGATAAAACAAGTTATTTCTGTTAATTTCAACAAATGGAATAAAGTGGTGCATGGATGATGTCAAAACCCGAAGACTAATTCACCACTGGTTCCCTCGAGATTTCCTATGGTTTATAATGGGTTTTTTCAATTTATAAGTAAAATAAGGTCTGTGGTAAACATGAGTTGACGATACTTGGATGTTTTGTTCTACAACATAAATTACACACACCCATATCGAAAAAACACAAATTTTACAAAAACGTATGTATTAACTAGATAACAACATTTAGATTGTGAGAGTACAAAATGTCCAAGTATCGTCAACTTATGTTTACCACAGGCATTATTTTACTCAGAAATTGAAAACCTACAGAACCACTGGCGAATTAGTCTCCAGGTTTTGACATCATCGCTGCAACACTCCACCCTCTCTATCTTTCATTGGCCAAACAAACAACTGGCCCTGCCCCAAATTCATGCTATTGGTGGAGCCTGTTGCTATGTCTGGCTTCTCAAACAAATAAAGCAATGTTTTGAAAACACCACAGGGTTTACAACTTTTTGAGACATCAAAATACAAATGGCTTACTCATAGTCCATCTCATCACATTAGAAAATGTAACTATTTTATACTTTGGCAAATTGATGGCAAATTCGTTTAAATTTGTACAATTTGAATTGAATTGTTTTTTTCTGAATTAAATGCGATATTTAATAAAATACAAAAATCACAAAAAATAAGGCTTTATTTTGTCAATTGCAAACTATTTGTATGTTGAAAAGTGGGTGTTATGTATAGCCAGAATAGTCAGAATGACAGTAGTCTTGTGTAGACAGACTTTCAGACAGGTCTGGACTCTATCGCAGCTTTCATTAGTCAAGGACTGCCCGAGAGGACGTTTGACTGGCATGTAACGCAACCAATCACAGTTCGCTTTGTTCTGCCTCATGTTTAGTGGCGTGAAAATGTAAAGTCGATGTCCCTACAATAACAGATCAGTGTGCATCTAATAAATTATTCATTCAAGAACGTTGTGCAAGTTTACTGTAACAATGGAGCTGCAAACTTCACATACTTTTGAAAATCCAGTGTTTAGTTGACCCTGGTAAGCGCTCATTGTCACAGTTGTAAACACGAGGGCGTTCTTCTTCCATGACAGGGTTTGGCGTCATGACATTTGTTTCCAGGCGGACTGCTAAAGAATGCGACACATGCGTCTCCTGGCATCCTGTAGAATTCAACCAACCAGATGGCGACTTCGAAAATCCTGAAGTTTTTCCAGTTAAGTGTGCCATATGCATCAGACGTTCAGCCAACGGTCCGTGGTCGTGACATCTGAGGCTGAGACTAGACTGATAGCAAATTTGCTATACAGTGCAGCCTCAGTGATGTCAGCAGAAAAGGAAAGTTGTTTCAGGTTTTGATTAAAAATTGACAACGGCAAGCGACTTGCAGCAATGAATCATTCACAATAAGACCAGGAATGCACATTAAAATTTGAGTTCATATTGACTTAAAAATCTAAAAAAAAATGACACAACCTTTAAAACTCATGCACAGATTCAACCAAATTGTACACCTGACAGAAAACACAT
>JAOTNS010000211.1:0-45814 GCA_028476615.1 Culter alburnus
TAAAGTGGGATGATTCATGACTTTTAGTGTCCTGTCTATTAGGTCTGATCCACAAAACAGATGGTGTGCTTTATGTCTTAATAATTTGTTCTTCTGTTTTGAAAGCAGCTTTGAGATACTTATATGTGAAACATGCTCAGTCACATTCAGTCACTCTGAATTCTAGTTCATATTAATGAACGTTGTTATTCCCAAATGTTTAACAATGCTAGTTTTCTCTGCCTCATCAAAGTTCCCACAAGTTCTAGTAGTATAGTGAATCTGAAACCATACCAAATATTGCATGTAACAGTCTGGAGACATTTGTGTTTTTATGATTCTTTGATTTTGTTTGCATTTCTTCTGAAACTTACTGTTTTAGAATTGTTTACCAACTTTTAACATCAACATTCTCAACGTATTGCGTGTGATTGTAAGTTTTTGTGTGTCTGTTTTCCTTACACTTTTGGCTGGAAAAACAACACTATGTTTATTTGCTGTAATGCTAGTGAGCTCAAGGTGTTCATAAATAGATTTTTGGGGCAGTACGTGTATACAGAATGTAGCAAAAGGATCTTTGAAATATTTTTTTTGTAAAACATCTGCGTAGCGAATGGTACCTTTAAAATCATCGTTTTATTATTAATATCATTAAGTTCTTTGTCATGATTAATTTTTGCTTTTATTTTTACCTCCTAAAGAATCAGGTTTGCAAGTTGTGTAATACCGTTTTTGAACTCTTGACCACAAAAGAATGAGTTAAGTGATTCAACCTTTTATTTCAACAATATATTGACGAATAGATACATACATTGAAATAATAAAGAAAATGATAAAATAGCATTAAATAAAAACAGCAAAACAATATAATGACATTACCGTTTGTCTAACCAAAAAGAAAATCTGCAGGCTATCATGTTTTGTTCTAGCTGATTAGAGTTTCAACTATTTCATCAATGTCAGCTTTCTCATTTGTTTGAAAACATACGTCAGTTACACATGTACACATACAGAGAACCTCTGTAACTTTGAACTTGTTGCTATATTCAGACATCACATCCAGAACTTTTTCAAATACTTACACAGACTGACTCTTTGGTGTTAATAATACACAAACTTGTTGTATGACTGATTGTATCAGGCCATGAATTTTTCAGGGCTCTTACAATGTCCATTTCATTTTTGAGATTTGTTACACATTTGGTATCCCCCGCACAATCGTTATTCAATTCAAATGCAGCATCGATGATCTCATCAGAACTCTCCATCACACTCCATCAGCTTTTGCGTAGCCATTTCAGAAATCTGCTGCGTTGAAGAGACTTTTCAGAACTCAACTTTGTGCATGATATAAACTTTGTCTTCTATTCGATGCTGAATGATTTTAATAGTTTCTGGAATCTCCTGTGAGCGAGTCCTTAAACAATTGTCCAGGCCTTGTTGCGCATTAATGCTTTGAAGTTGTGGTTTATAGGTCAGACCCCCTGAAGCAGTATTAGTCGAAGAATCACAGTTTGCGTCAGTCGACAATCCATGTAACAAACAGATAAATTTCCTTCAATCTTTAATCAACGATATGTAGCAGTAGCACAGGACTCCACTCCGTCAACCTGGTATTGCACTGAAGGTCAACTCGTTAAAGAGAGCAACTGAGCTCTGTGTATCTTTGTGGGTTATCAGGACATCTGATTGGGGTAAACCCTCCCTCAATGGAGGGTGGTGTAAAGGGGGTTGTCGTCAAGCCATAAACAACTTTATAGAATTAAGGCAGGCCACAATGAAACAGGGATGTCTATTAATTACACCAAAAGATTCAGTTAGCATAATATGATTAAAGATTACAAGGACAAAAAAAAAAAAAAAATGGGTGAATTGTTTACATTAAGATCCATAACATAATTTAGAAAGAAATAGGATGTATTTCATTTTGTGTAGGCTTTAAGCAATTTTTCCAAATATTAACATGGTAAAGTTCCGTTATAGACCTCTAGCTAATTAAAAATATATTGAGTAAAATTAAAACTTAAAACATGGCGTACATATTGTTCAAAGTTACAGAGGTTCTCTGTATGTGTACATGTGTAACTGACGTATGTTTTCAACAAATGAGAAAGCTGACATTGATGAAATAGTTGAAACTCTAATCAGCTAGAACAAAACATGATAGCCTGCAGAGATTTTCTTTTTTGGTTAGACAAACGGTAATGTCATTATTATTGTTTTGCTGTTTTTATTTAATGCTATTTTTATCATTTTCTTTATTATTTCAATGTATGTATCTATTCATCAATATATTGTTGAAATAAAAGGTTGAATCACTTAACTCATTCTTTTGTGGTCAAGAGTTCATAAAAACGGTATTACACAACTTGCAAACCTGATTCTTTAGGAGGTAAAAATAAAAGCAAAAATAATAATCATGACAAAGAACTTAATGATATTAATAATAAAACGATGATTTTAAAGGTACCATTCGCTACGCAGATGTTTTACAAAATAAAATATTTCAAAGATCCTTTTGCTACATTCTGTATACACGTACTGCCCCAAAAACTATTTATGAACACCTTGAGCTCACTAGCATTACAGCAATAAACATAGTTGTTGTTTTTCCAGCCAAAAGTGTAAGGAAAACAGACACACAAAACCTTACAATCACACGCAATACGTTGAGAATTGATGTTAAAAGTTGGTAAACAATTTCTAAAACAGTAAGTTTCAGAAGAAATGCAAACAAAAATCAAAGAATCATAAAAACACAAATGTCTCCAGACTGTTACATGCTAATATTTGGTATGGTTTCAGATTCACTATACTACTAGAACTTGTGGGAACTTTGATGAGGCAGAGAAAACTAGCATTGTTAAACATGTTGGGGAATAACAACGTTCAATTAATATGAACTAGAATTCAGAGTGACTGAATGTGACTGAGCATGTTTCACATATAAGTTATCTCAAAGCATGCTTTCATAAAAGAAGAACAAATTATTAAGACATAAAGCACACCATCTGTTTTGTGGATCAGACCTAATAGACAGGCACCTAAAAGTCATGAATCATCCCACCTTTTACCTAAAATGACTACTTTTCAACTGTAATTAATTTACTTAATGGATGTTTAGAGACATACACAAAAGAACAGTGAAATGCTCAGCTTTAAGTGTAATAGTAGAAAAACCTGAGTGTAATAGTTGTATTAGGTAACAGAAAAACAGCAAGACTCACTTGTTTTTGTTGTTGGGGTGTCGTGTCTTGTGATCCCACATCGAACACATACCAGAAAGATGACCTAAAAGAAATGTCATCTGTTTAGTCTTAAGCAGTGTCATGTAGAAAGGTGGTCATTTAATTCTCTTTATGCTGTATTTATGTTTTCATGAACTCCTGTGAACATGTTTGACCATGCTTAGAGAGCAGTCTTTACAAACTGTACAAATGTTCAAAAATAGATAAATAAATAAAACAACAAAGAAACAAAATGTAAACAACATCAGCGATTAGTGGGGGAAAAAATTTCATTTACAAATCACCAAACTTTCGCAATAGACCAGGAGAGAGGATTTCTGTATATTTATAGCTAATTGGCACTTTCAAAGATTTTGCCACAACTATTTGCAGACATATGAAGTAGGAATATCTAACTGTATATTGTGTCACTTTGAACATCCCATTACCTGTTTATTTGCGGCCAAATAAGATCCTTAGCTCATACATCTCTTTAATTTGTGCCGTCCTATATGCCTTATACACACTTTTGTAGTAAACTCATCTCTTGAATTTAGTTTTGTGCAAACACAATTTTTTAAAATTTGAACTAATGGTTTTACCAGAGTGTGGAATGCCTTTTAACAGCCTTAGCCTTTTAAGATTAACAGCCTTTTAAGATCCTTAGCTCATACTGTACATCTTGGGCTGGATGTTGAAGTGTTAGTTGAAAAAGTATTAGCAAATAACAAACAAAAATCTTTAAGCAACATGAAACCATAATATTCGTATTGAAAATATTGTATAACGTTAAAGTACACTCACAGTTTAACTTACATAATATTTTCTGTTAGTATGAAGCTTTTGTCTAGAACACCTAATACAAAGTTTTGTGTTCTGGGTGAGAGCTCACAAAGATTACACCAAAATGAGCTTTCTTGAGCATTGCATGTTTGAACTATGCCTGTAGTGATCAACATTTTAGGTCTGAAAAATAAAAGGAATAACTATAGGCCTATGGCTAACTGGGAAAATAACTGTTGGGGGTAAATTAAACATTCTTTTTGTCTTGTTTCAGTAAAATAACAGTACTTGATAAACTAAAAGTTGCAGTAATGTTACTGTTTTCATCAATTTCTTGTAGAGAAAACCTACGCAATATGAATTCGGGGTGATTGGGACACATTTTGCCATTGAGATGACTTGGAAAAAATGTCCTAATCGACCTGTATTAATCCTATGTTTACAAAGCCAAACAAAGTTCACAATGCCAGAGTTCACAATGTCAGACTCTTCCAGATTCACCAGAGCTGTTGTAAAACACCCCGAAACATCCTTAGATGTTTTACAGTCTTTGAAGAGCTAATATCCACGCGTTACTGATTCTACGTCCCGACCAGATATCCTTTCTCGTTATCTAACAGCATGATACAATCACTCGTGATGTCGTAAAAGTTTAGATGTTCAACTGTGTTTGTGTGTGTGTGTGTGTGTGTTGTTGTTGTTGTAGAGGGGGAGAGCCTTGAAAGTATTAGGCTTGAAAAGATCTAAGAGTAAATATAACTAAATTAACTAAAATTAACAAAAATCATATTTTTAAATGTTATTTTGTATATTTCATTAGGCTATTTTGTTTGTTGTGGGCTATGTCTTTCCTTTGGATGTACGTGCAGCTTTACACAAAATCCTCTTTCAAATGTTTCATTTGTGAGTGATGACGTCTGAAACGGGACAGATTAAGCCACTGTTAAATGTTAAAAATGGGAAAACTTCTTATTGGACATATTTTAACCACTGTTGTGTGTTATGTTTAATGCTTTACGCATTGTAACGGTCACTTTTCATTCATAATTTGAGTTAGAATGACAACTGCGCATGTGCATAGAGGGACATAGCTCAGGTGAGCAGCAGAAGAGATACCCGCATCTCTTTGTTTAATTTTCCTCTTTTATTTGTGACCCGACTTGAATGTTTATTTGTATATTTTTTCTCACTTCATGTATGCAGACGTTTAAGTTTAGCTATATTAGCCTATTAAACCCTGGGGCGTGGGGAAATTATGACAGCTCTCTCTCTCTCTCGTGCATCTTTTCGTCCGGTACAACACTGTTTTTCTCTTTGGACTACGCAACATTTTAACTTTGCGTTACAGCATGTTTGAGACATTGTTTTAGAAGCACTGTTGACCTCTTTTGAGATTGTTGAACATCATGTGAAAAAAACTTTTTGTTTTGTTGTTGTTGTTTTTAACATTTGTAATGTTGTTTGTGGGGGGAAAACACCCTTCAAATGTATATATGAAAAGAGTTTTAATAAAACAACCCTTGATTGCATTGTTTAACCTCAAAACCTTGTTTCATATTTTTACATTTTAAAGCATAATGTTTTACATGGTTTTCAGAAACCTTTTCTGATAACATTTTACTGTGTCTGAATACTACGTTTTAGTTTTCAACGATCCGTATCATTTTAAAGTTGTATGTGAACGTGTTACATGTGTGTGAAAAAATGTTTTGTGTTTTTAAAGTTTAAAGCATATAGTTTTCAATATACTTTACTCCAAAAACACATTCTCAAATGGTGGAACACATATAAATTCCCCCCCAGTGGAAGAGGATGCTATCAAAGAAAGAATAAATCAATAAGTTAATGGATAAAAAAAAAAAAATGTTAAAACTTTATTCACAAACATTATTTTGTTTAATTATTTTACTACCATTTAAATATACACCTCTGCACATGTCTATCCTCCAGTGTTGGGGGCGTGTTAGGGGGCGGAGACTTGGCAGCGGCTTCACATGCCGATCTATTCTCATTCTACTTTTATCGCTGGTGAGTGAAGATGTATTGCATGGAGCAGTGTAAGAGTTATTTTTGTTAAAAACTAAACAAAACCTTAGCAGCAAATTGCAGTGTTAAAATGTTTTGCTTAAAACTATTCATCTTTTTAACAACTGTTGCTTGATAGTTTTAATGCTAATGCACGTGTTTGATATTTTACCCTGTTATTTTTCTGTTATCTTGTGTGAAAGACATCCTCTAACTTGTTTTACATTTTTCTGATAATGCTTAAAAAGGTCTGGATAGGCCTTTGGGTTTTAACAGTATACATCATTTTAAAAGTTATTAAAGTTGTAGACCCTATGTGAAATGTTTGTTATTGTGAAAGAAGCTTTCTTCAAATGTATGTGAAAAACGTTCTCTAACTTGTTTTACCTTTGTTAAAAGTTCAAAGCACTTTTTCTGATAACGTTTTAAAATGTCTGACTTTTGTTTTTTACCGTTTTTAAAACTGTGTTTGGAAAACTTGTTTTACATTTTTAAATGATTGGACATTGACTTTAATGTTTTTCATGTGATGAAAGGCTTTTTCTGACTTGTTTTACTTTTTTTCTGAAAATGTTTTAAATGTTTGAACATTGACTTTTTGGTTTTTAATGTAATTGAAATGCTTTCTCTAACTTGTTTTTACTTTTTCTGGTAACCTCTTTAAAATATCTTTTAAGCCTTTGTGTTTTAAACGGTACACTTTATTTTTATGTCTTCAAAATAAAAACTATACAGATGTATGTGGAAACAAAACTTTCTTTAATAAAAACATTCCTTGACTCCCTAATGTCTGTCACTGTCACCCAATACATTCTTTCACATTTTAAAATTTTAAAGCATAATGTTTTACTATATATATATATATATATATATATATATACACACATTTGACCTTTTCTGATAACATTTATATGCCTGAATGCTAGCCTATGTTTTTTTGTCTTTAACAAACCGCATCACTTTAAAGTTGAATGATGTGAAAGTGTTACATGTGTGTGAAAAAAATGTTTACCTCCCACGTTTCATGTTTTTAAATTTTAAAGCACATAGTTTTAAACAGTTTCAATATACTTTACTCCATATATAAATTTCCCCCAGTGGGAGAGGTGGATGATGCTATCAAAGAGTGAATAAATCAATTAATGAACTCAAATTAATGAACAGTTAATGAGTTAATGAACTAAAGAATGTTAAAACATCATTATTTATAAGCGTTATTTTATTTTATTCCCATTTAAATGTGCATCTCTGCTCTCATCTATCCCTCCGGTGTTGGGGGGCGTGTTAGGGGCGGATGACATCGATGTTTGGAGGTGTGTTAGGGGCGGAGACTTGGGACCGATTTCACAGGACGTTCTGACTTCATTCTGTATTTGACAACGAAGAGATAGGATGTCTTTCATGGTGCAGTGTAAGAATTATTTATTGCTAAAACGTTAACAGTAAATTGCAGTGTTAGAAATGTTTTTGCTTTTTAAAAAAACATTTGTCTTTTAACACCTATTGTTTAATATACTTAATGCTAATGCGTTTGTTTGATACTTTTTGTTAAAATCTTGTGTTTAATTATTTAACTGGGCTTTTTAAATATACACATTCTATCTTTCGGTGTTGAGGTGGGCCCTGTTAGGGGCGGATGACGTCGATGTTTGGAGGCGTGTTAGGGGCGGAGACTTGGTAGCGTTTTCACAGGCCGTTCTGACTTTATTCTGAATTTGCCAGTGATGAGAAAGGACATGTTTCACGGATCAGTGTAAGAATTATTTTTTGCTAAAACGTTAACAGTAAATGTTAGAAATGTTTTGCTTGAAAACCCCATTTGTCTTTTAACAACTATTGTTTAATACACTTAATGTTAATGTGTTTGTTTGATACTTTTGTTTCAGAAAATCTAACAACATTTTAAATTGTCTTTGTGTTTGTACAATTCGTTAATGTCTTTTTAAAAACATTCAAATATGTGGGGAAAAAAAAAAAACTTTCTTTAATAAAAACATCCCTTAAAACCCATGTCTGTCACCCCGATACACTGTTTTACATTTTAAAGTTTTAAGCACCATTTTTGAATACTTTTTGATCGTTTTCAAACATTTTCACTTCAAAAACACACAAAGTCCAAAACACAGTCATAAATTCCTTAGTGGGGGTAGTAGGGAGGGGTAGTGGGGTAGTGGGGGAGGACAAAAACAGGTGGCCAAAACAGGTGTCCGTTTAATATACTTAATGCTAATGCAATTGTTTGTTTGATACTTTTTGTTAAAATCTTGTGTTTAATTATTTAACTGGGCTTTTTAAATATACACATTCTATCTTTCGGTGTTGAGGTGGGCCTGTCAGGGATGAGATAGGACGTGTTTCACGGATCAGTGTAAGAATTATTTATTGTTAAAAACATTAACAGTAAATGTTAGAAATGTTTTTGCTTGAAAAACCCATTTGTATTTTAACAGCTATTGCTTGATATACTTAATGTGCTTAATGTTACTTAGTGCACTTGTTTTATACTTTTGTCTCAGAAGATCTGAACTTTTTTAAATTGTCTTTGTGTTTTAATTGTACAATTCATTAATGTCTTTTAAAAACATTTAAATATGTGAAATAACTTTCTTTAATAAAAACATCCCTTAAAAACCCATGTCTGTCACCCCGATGCACTGTTTTACATTTTAAAACTTTAAGCATCGTTTTCAAACATTTTCACTTCAAAAACACACAAAGTCCAAAACACAGTCATAAATTCCTTAGTGGGGGTAGTAGGGAGGGGTAGTGGGGTAGTGGGGGAGGACAAAAACAGGTGGCCAAAACAGGTGTCCAAACAGGTGTCCAGTCCAGAGGGAGGGGTGGGAGGGAGGGGTTGGGGGGGAATATTTTTATGGGGTCATAAATCAATCATTTTTGACACATAGTACCCTATAACCCTCTCTATTATCAGTGTTATCCACACATACATTATCCAGACGTTAGTCCACACGTACATTATCCAGGCGTTAATCCACACGTACGTTATCTATGGAAGGCCAAAAGGGCCAAATACACGTGAATTTTAACACGTCAACAACACGTGAAATACGTGTATTTAACGCGTATTTAACGCGTATTTCACGCGTTAAATACGCGTGAAAAATCAACGCGTTAAATACGTGTATTTGACGTGTATTTCACACGTGAAATACGCGTTAAATACGCGTGAAATACGCGTTAAAAATCTGTTTGAATGGGTCAGTGTCATTGGCTGCTGAGAACTTGAGTCAAACCATTTCTGTGAGCTTAAGGGGGTGTACCATTCATTTACTAAGATGCCACCATTTAACATGCTAGATTAACTTATTCTGCCTTTTTATTTGGTCATTTTTGTATAATCTTTAGAAATAATATATTTAAATTGCCGTTTAATGAAAAAATAGATTTAATTTTCCCACTTATGCCTTTTTTTCTTTTTACAACGCCCTTACCTTTACTGACAATAAAATGCAGCATTATAAGCTCACTGAATGTGAGTATGCTCTCTGTCATATGACCTGCAAAGTTTTTTCTCAGGTGTGTGTTGGGGTGGGACACATAGGCTAACTGAAGTGTGTGACTAGAGATGATAGACCTGCTGCACAGTTTTGTTCTAAAGAAATGGTGCAGGTTAGTCATACACAAATATAATTTTAAACTGATAATAATGTACGATGCTCCCTCTGTGTTTGTGTCAGAACATGGGTGCGGAGCGCAAGCTCAAACCTTTGTGACATACTGGATCAAAAATATGTGAAATAAGTTATTTCTAGTCGAGTAGTTCATTTAAGTCATGAGTGACTAATCACATTTAAATTCATTTAATTTCTTAAATACTGGAGAGAATAAACCATAATAATGAGCGTTTACGCAATATCTATATAGCACTCAAGGGCACGCATAAACCTTGCATTAAGAACTGGCAAAAGTAATGATTATGAAAGTGGCAAAAAACAGCAAGGAGACATTTTAATTGTTTAATTTAATAATAAACTAATGTTTTCTGAATCAGTGTCGGCTGCAAAAATTGACATTGCTGACTCTCATGCACATTTCATTCGGATTAGGCCTACATAATCAGAGACCTATTTATTTTCGCTTTGAATTATTTTGTTTAAAAGTAGACATTTCACGCTGTAATATATATATATATATATATAGATATATATATATATATATATATATATATATATATGTCTGCGAGTCAAGCAGCCCATACGCAGTTTCGGTTCATTTAGCTATAAGGCGCGCTCCATTTCATGTGCGAGTGATCGCGCCCGCGCCTCCATGTCAGGATTTTGTCTGCTATATTTGCTTCTTATTTATTAAATCCAGGCAATTGGTTAATGAAACATTGATTAAAATTAAGATACAATTTTTACAAAACGAAATTCACTTTAAAGAAAGGCTTTCTACAAACAAAACTTAAGTGGTCAAAATCATGTCTGACCCACCCCATGTCTCCAGATATATTGCGAATCTTATGATGTTTTGATCTTAGTCATGCAGTTCACTTTTCATAATCAAATATTAAAAAATAACATTATAATAGGCCTATTTAAACATAAAGAAGACGTATTTGGCTTAATTTTTTAATTGCTAAATACTAATTTCGGTTAATTTTCGTGATCGACACACGTTAATCTACCATTAACCTTTAACTGATAAGATTTGAATGTTAAATAAGGATTAAATAAAAATAAAATTGACAAGTGTCAGTGACAAACAATACAAACAATACTAATCTTTTTCTTTCTTTTTTTTTTACAGAAGAACAAAACATGAGTACTCACACACTGTCAAATGATCACGGATAACTTAGCGCGCTTTACTATGGTAATACATCATAAAACCGTATAAAAACCTGTAAATATCTATTTGTGTAGGCCTTTACTCACAATAACTTACGAAATAAATACTCAAACACTTAAGAAATATAGCCTATTTATTGAAAGCTCGAAATTTCTAATCTTAAAGAACCAATTTAAAAACGAAAACAGATTATCGTTGCGTGTCCTGCGGACATGAGAGCTTTGTCAACTTAAAATTATGCAGAAAATGAGAGTATGGATGTGCATGAATTAATAACGATCTATTTGCTTAAAATGTGACTTTCATAGAGCAGTATCACGACCTTATGTTATTAACCCTTAAGCATTCTATGTGACGACATGAATTGCTGTGTGCATTGCCCTTTTTGCCAAGAGAAAAAAGGCTGATACAGTAAAACGTGCTCAAAATGTGGCTTTCGTTAGGGCAATGCGTCATATTTACGGATTTATGTCCATTTTAGAGAATTTAACTCTGTGGCGTGGCACAGTAAAATGCTAAAAATTTGGTTTGTTAGGGCATGCAGGCTATATTTATATTGTTCTCAAAAATACTGGAACTGTAAAATGTAGAACTACAAAAAAGTCTGTTCATTTTTATTTTTGCTCCGTTGTACATCCGTTGTTCCACTATATCGCATTACCGAATATCGGCACAAGTCTACATATAAGTAACAGTCGTGTGCCCAGTTTATTCCCTGCTATATGCATTTGCCTAGAACTTTGACTTTTTACAACTTTTTGAAGTGGCCTATTAAAATCATTCAGATATCACAAGCTGTATTGTAGGGAAAAGAAGAAAGAGAGATAAGCACATCAAGTTACAGGGGGAAGTTAGCAGATGAACATAGAACACATGAGGATGAAAGGGAAATAGAGGCATCAAGCCATGGGGGAGTCAAGAAAAGAGACACCAAGGCCGTATAAAGAAAACCTAAAGAAAAGAGAGACATCTAATTCAAGTCTGTCCGATATAACGGAGTTAGAGTGAGACATAGAAAGGACTGATAAATGGATAAAAGAAAGGGAAGTAAGCCCTGAGAAAAGAGCAAAAATGTATTTCAGAGAAAGCAACAGACAGACAAAGGTTAAAATACAACGCAAGACCACCAAAGAGTTAAGTAAATGATTGTGAGCTAATGTATACTTGTTAGGAGATTTAGGGAAAAGATGTAGAGAAAACAATTATCAAATGAGTACATAAAAGAGTAACTCCATGAGCCCTGTATGACAAAAACTGAATTTCATTCAATTTACAATGTTTGGGACCTCTCTAAGTTAGGGGTTTCTGTTTTTCGGTTGGCCTAGTTGAGTTTCGGTGAGTTGATTTTTGCCAATTGTGGCAGCGGTCTCTTGTCAGAGGTGGTATGTTGAGCTGACGGAAAGGTTTGGTTTGCCAGGCCGTGTTGTCGGTCTGGTTGGATGTTTTGAACAGTGGTGAAAATTTTATCTTTCTTGCTGTCCAAAAGGCGAACAATGTCAGTCTTTTGTGTTTTAGACTTGTTTAGCCAACACTGATTTTTCACTTCGGCTTGATGTAATGACTGTGGACAGTTGGAGGTGTTCGGTGAGGGTATAGATTTTTGATTTTGGATGAGGACATTGAGCTGTGAAAATTTAGGAAAGGAACCAGAACTCAAAAAGAAGAGGCTAAATGACACAAAAGGGGCAGAAGGTCCTGTTAATTCCATAATATAGCAATAGGCCCACAATGGGCAGCAATGCAGGTTAAAAAAAAGTTAAGTTTCGAATTCCAAATTCAATTCAACATGACACTTTGTATGTAGAGGATGCCACTGAAAATATTCAGGTACAATGATGAAATGAGCATTAAAAAATAAAAGTAAATTAGAAGCCATAGACAAACCTCTCAAAAACTGTATTCAAAAACAGCTGAAGTACTAAGAGAAATGGAAAAACAAGTACATATTGGGAAAAAAAAAAAAAAAAGCTAAAGTAGTTAGAATTAAAAGTAGGCTAATTGAACAACTACCAAGAAAACTTCAACAAAAATGGATAAGAAATAATCCAGAAAGAAAATAATAATATTGCATAAACGTTACTTGACCGGACCATAAGGAATTAAATTAATAAGCAGGCCTGCTGACAGGGATTGATCCGGAGGATTGCACAAACTGGTGGCCACCAAAAACATTGGAGTTTTCTCCTTAGTATAAGTGGTTTGTGCAGTTCCCTGAGGAAATCCAAATAACTGACAAAAAGGGTTATAGAAATACTTGGAATAAAATTTTAAAAAATAGAGATGATAGATGTGGGTTTTACAACTGTATTACTGACATGTCATATGTAGACACCTGAAATTTGTATCTTATTATCCCTGGGAGACAGTTTGAAATTTGATCCATTGCAGAGATTCTAGGATTTTTGCATTATGTTAATTAAAAAAAAAAACTTGTGCATTGTGTTGAACAAGCAAGATTGAGTACCAAGCTAAACAAACATTTTTTAACAGATATGTTATACAGATTTTACAACAATGAGACTCATTTATTTAACCCTAAAATGTTTTAGAGAATAGGTATCAATATAACGAGTGAATAAAATACTATGGTATACATGTGACTGAAAATAAGGCTACTCAGTTAGACGGAAATGCTGCTATTTTCTGCATTCTGCAAAGAAGAAAAATGCTTGCTGTTTTCTGCAAAGAAGAACTTGCTTTATTAAAATAGCATGGGGAAACTGCTGTTATCAACCAGATGAGACTTTGAAGAATTTATAAAAGATAAATTTGATTAACGCGGTACTCTGAGTGTTCATTCTCCAGATTACCCCAGATGACTTCTGGGACGGCTGCCTTGACATACTAACTGAAAGCAACTGGACTGTGCAACAAGCGAGATCAAGAAGCACAAGGACATGTCTGCAGAGAGGATTAGAGGCATTGGTTGATGGGCCTTCACTCCCCCTGAAAGAGGAAGCTGAAAACTTCTGAGGGGGCTGATATGGACAAAGACAGAGTCAATGCAGTAATGACTGAGAAAATATGCTGTTATCATGCAAATGGTCTCCTCCGCAGCTTGATCAAAAGTCAGATTGAGGAGAGGCAGAGAGACAACAGCATCCAGAGTCAAACCACTGTCACACCATGACACCAGGCTCTTGAATGCCATCACAGACTGACTGAGCAAAAGCATCGGAGGGAAACACTCAAACAGCAGCCCGACCAGTTCAACTGATCACTGATACAAGCAGAAGGACTTCATCCTTTCCTAAGAAGGCACAGGTGATACATTTCCAATTATCACAACAGAGACCGCTTTAAATTTATTGATTGGCCATATTAATTGTATTATGATTATTAACTGGTCCAACAGCAGTTCTCTGCATTCTGTTAAGCTAACACTCTTTATCTGCTTTCTTTCAATAGACATCAGTCCAGCCGTAAGCATTAAAAATCAGAAAGAAAGAAAAAAGGAGGGGAGGTTGAGTGTTTGCTTGATTCAACAACTAACTAAAATTGGGACTGGACTTAGCTTAGTGAGGGGATATTGAATTAACTAACTAAGGGCAAATGCATAATTAGATTTATGATATTACACAAATTTATGATATTACAAAGGCTGTCATTACCAGGGATTGCATGATGTTAATACTGTATTGTTGGTCATCAATTCAAAATAATGGTGAGATCTAAAGTCAATTCAAAGAGCAGCTTATGACAAACTGGAAAAAAAGGCTTATGACAAAATATTAAATTAATAGATGACAAATAAGCTTTGAGAAATTTAAATTGGTTCCTTCACACTGCGATATGTCCCAGACATAGCAGATCATTTGATTTCTTAGATAATTGGAACATTTGGGGTTTATGACTGTGGTGTTTAACACAACTACATGGTAACTAATACCGATCAGCTGTATTATTGGAAACATTTAGACACTGTCAAATGGGAAATGCCACATGGCTGATGTTCTGTAGATCATGTCATTAGAATTTTGCTACTAATTTAGTATTGGTGGTATTCGAACTTTGATATTAAGGATGGTAAATTGCATATAAAATTAAAGAAATATTGATGAGTCAATTAGGAGGCGAATTCTAAAACACCTCAACTTTAGTTTGATGGACAAATGAGATATAAGATAACCCATGATTACATCAGCAACTCTTAGATGTGCATGGTTTTTTAACCATTGCGCAAGGGGGGAAGTGACAGATGATTTGAAGTGACAAAGTTACTGACACGATTTGATGATTTTTTTTGATAAATGATTGATATTTTTTATTTTTTAGCCAAATGCAACATTTGTGTCCAAAAACAATGTCAGAAAAGGTGTGTACATGGATTTGAATGGTCAACCAAGGGGAATACCAAATTAATTTAAAGACAGAGATGAAGAAAAAATCAGAATTTGTGTATATAATTTATGAAAAAATATGAATTACATTTATTGTGATTAACAGAAGCTCATTAACCACACTGAAGACGCATTGAGAGCCTTGGGAGAACAGTTGGGACCCAAAATGCAAAATGCAAAAGCAAAATGACATGGCAAAAACAGACAAACATTAAATTAATTATACTCAGAAGAAAGGAGGTGTTTGTAAAGTATATGAAGTTAGCTGTTGTACTTATGTTCCAAATAATACAGCTCCTGATGGATCATTCAACAAGGCAAAGAAGAAACTGAATAATAAGAGAAGAAATCACTGAAAATGAAGGAGATAAGCATATTGGGAACTAGTTTGATAAAATATTTGAATTACGGGGTAGATGATTTACTAAAGTGAGACTAATAATGGCAGTGGCTATTGCTGTTTTTGTTTTGTTGTTCTGTTGTATTGTGCCTTTTTCTCAGATCAATGGTGGCCAGTGCAGCAGCCAAACAGATGATCAATGTATCTGTAAGACGATCTGGAGTCGATATCGGATGCACCAACACTAGAGTGTATCCAATTGGTCCAGGGCTGGATGAACTGGATGAATCTCTGTAAGACCAACTACATAAAGTGATGGAAGGGGTGCCTTTTTTATTTTTATCACAAAGTTTGATCATGTTTTTGATGAGAAAGGGAGTTAGCCACTTCATGTCTTTTCTTTGGGAAAAACAAAGTAAGTAATTTAGAACATTGGTAGAGTAGGCAGTTAGTAAGTGGGTGTTTTGTTTATTATTTTGGCTTAAAACCCCCTTCCTGTTTTTATTTTCATTTTTATCTTTTATTATTATTATTATTATTCAAATTATTATACTTATATTATACTATATGAATGAGAGGGGACGACTGAGGGTCTGAAGCAGGTCATTATCCGTGTTACGAGGTAATGCAACCAGATTTAAAGGGAAATGACAAGAATGTTTTCTTAAATTTCTTTTATTACTATATTCATTCATTTACTCATCATTACTTTGGAGTTGTAATGTGTACTTACTAACCTACTGAAAAGTCCAATGGAACTCAAAAGAAGAAAGGATCAATGAGCACATCAGTGCTTGGCAGCCTGGGCAGACTCTACTGGTGGTTTAAAAACCCGCTGTCAGCCCCAACACCAGACAGTGCCCTAGGAAGAACCAGGGTACCTCTGGCAACAGTGGAGCAGCCCAGATAGCGCTCCAGGCCACCAGAAGTGCCTGAGAGTTCCTCTGACACCATGGGAAAACCAGTGCACCAAAATTAATAATCTTATATTAACCATAATGAGTTTAATCACTGATATATTCTACATAACCAAGACAACCATGGGCAAGGCCAAGACATTCCCACGTACATGCTTTAACACAAATTATTGATTTGTTTTTGATTTTGTTGACCCCCTAGAGTGTTTAGTTAGGGAGGCAGAACCTTTTACACTTCCCTAGTAAAAATTGTGGGCAGTGATGTTTGACTCTGACCTCTTCTGGAGTGCAGTCACATCAGGCAGCCATTTGGTAGTAAAAAGGAGGACCACTACTGGTCCTGAGATGGAAGATGAGAGGGCTTACTTGTGAGGTTGCACTCTGGGAAAAGGGAAATGGAAGTGGGAATTAAGAGATTCCCAGAGGGGGGATATGATGGAGTATTTTATCCATCCTATAGAAAACAATTGTAGAATTAGTTTGCTTACTATAAAAGCTAGAAGTGTTGTGAGGAGTTTTGGCCTATTTAACTGTAAGGGTCAAACAAGTTTACTTGGCCACTGAGCATATTTTTGTTGGTAATTTTCCACCAGACAACAGGTGGCTGTGAAATGAACAAGACCATCATTAAAGGGTGTCACGTGAAGGCTTCTTGCCTCCGGGGAGTATTGACTGTTTTGATACAATGTTTCATTTGGCCAATGGGAAAAGGGTTGACCATCAATTGGCAGAAGGCCATGAGAGATTAAGGTAAAAGATGTACAGTAGTTGGCAGTCGGCCACCCTTACTAAGAAAATTGTCTCTTACATAAGCAACACCTGAAGTTTTAATTGGTGAAATGACTATGGCAGAAAGGTCGGGGAGTACATGGGAAGGAGGTGTGAGAGGAGAGCCCCCATAGATGATATCATGGAAAATAACTGTAAGAGCGAATATTACCAGCCAATGATATTACTTTGGTGTGTTTTTTAAGAGATAAGAAAAATGCCCCAGCTAAGGGAGCCTCAGATGAGACCTGGAACTTCAAAACATTGATTAAAATTAAGATACAATTTTTACGAAACAAAATTCACTTTAAAGAAAGGCCTTCTACAAAACAAAACTTAATGAGGTGCTCAAAATCATGTCTGACCCACTCCATGTCTCCCGATATATTGCACTTTTCATAATCAAATTATTGAATTTTTTAAAAATAAATAAATAAATAAATAAATAAAATCATTATAATAGGAAACTAAATACGTTTTCTTTAATGGCTACCAACGCGTATGGCTATAGTACAGTACAGAGAAATGTCATGTCATGAGCAAGAGCGGATCATGAGTCGAGTCGGATCCATAATAATGATAATAGTTACAATAATATATTGAATTTGATAGGTGTCTCACATTGTCCCGCAGCAAAATAAAAATAGTGTAGATTAGTGTACAATGTTTTATAAATAATAATTTATTCTATTTAGTGTCCATTTCATTCATTTAACATATTTAATATTGGGGGCATCCAAGTTATTGACATATTTGGGAAAGAAATTTAAAAAGTAACGCAATAGTTACTTCCCTGGTAATAAGTTACTTTTATAATGATGTAACTAAGTTACGAACTCAGTTACTATTTGTGAGAAGTAACTAGTAACTAATTACTTTTTTAAAGTAATGTGCCCAATACTGTTCATGATCAACAATAATGCTAGCCTAATGTCTAGAATAGCGATTTAAGTCTGAATTGCGAGTTCTGTTTTTAGTAGACAGTTTTATTCATATCAGATACACAGTGTGTATGAAACAATAAAGTTTACTCTATTCTTCTCCCAGTTCACCGCCACATACTTTTATGTATTTCGGGGAAGATTTCGTAAATCCGACAGCTCTGAATTGCCGTGCAAACTCATCGCGCGACAAAACACATTCACTTCCACATATTTTACAATCGGAATATATCATAAAAATCATGATATAGTTAACAAGTTTGTGAATATTTTTGAACAAAAATGAACATAAACGCGATACCTACAAGTCTGCCAGCTGCATGACGCCTCTCCAAGGAATTAAAACTTTGTTCTAAATAGCGGTCGCCTTAAACTTAGGCTGATTTGGATTACTTTTATAACATCCCATGAGTCCTGATAAATGCAATTTCTACTTCTGAAGTGCTTCTTTTTATAAAGAACACTAATTTCTCACATAATGCAGTAAAGCAGCCCCTTGTATAGAGTGAATTATCGATTCTCGAGCCATCCATATCAACCAATTCAGCACCGCCTCCATGGACAGCACCTGGTAACGTCGCACTTAAGAAGATATTCCTTAAGCAACCTCCTAAGGGATAGTTCGGGGAACACGCATAGAGACGGTATATCTTCATCGGTATATCTTGGGCTGCGTTTCCCAAAAGCATTGTAAACCTCAGAAGTTAGTAAAAACGATCGTACAACTATATCGTTTTGTAATTTTTTATTCAAAATATTCACAAATTTGTTAACTGTGAATTTTATGATATATTCCGAAGTGGATGTGTTTTGTAGCGCAATGAGTTTGCACGGCAATTCAGGATTTACGAAATCTTCCCCGAAATACATAAACGTATGTGGCGGTGAACTGGGAGAAGAATAGAGTAAACTTTATTGTTTCATACACGTGTATCTAATATGAATAAAACACAAAGTCAAATTATGTAATTGAAAGGGTTATTTTTGCAGCTTCCGTAGACATCAGTGTATGGAATTTGATTTTAACAAACTATAAATGTGTTTTTTTATGCAGTAGCCTACTTAATTCAAATGTGTATTTAAATGTCTGAAACATAAAATAAACCTCTGCGTTTCCCAAAAGCATCGTAAGCCTAAGTTGATCGTAAAAACGATCGTACGAGTGATCTTAATATTAAGGTCTGTTTCCCAAAAGCATCGTAACTTCAGTAGCACTTGAAAATGATCGTAGATCTACGAGTGCTCTGGAGTAATCGTAAAGCCCTAAGTGCATCGTAAGAAGACAGAGTTATGAGGTCACCTACAGGACAACCGGCAGATTACACTTCAAGTGCAATGTGTATAACAGCTAAGGTTTTGACTGTATTCCTCTTAAATACTCTTTGTTGTTTAATATGAAAAGAAAAAGGAAGAAAATAAAATAATAAAAATACACATGATGTCATAAATAGTGCTGATAAAACATGTCTGCAATAAAAAAAATTGTCTGTACACCTGTAGAAATTGGCTAGGTGAAGTACATAATTTGTGCTACTGTCACCCTTAATATATACCCTTTATATAGGCTTTATATAGGCCTACCACCCAAGGCCTAAAGCTCTATGAAATACTATAGGAGTTCTTCCAAGTGTTTCTGAAGTGACTGACTTTTTTCAACCATAAACTAAATTTTAAAACATAAACAAGTTTAGATATTAACTTCAAAAACACTGAATCACAGTTTGATTGATTTCACACACACACCACACACACACACATATAGACACTATAGTTAATTTATGTAAGTGAGACAACATAAACAAAATGACAAAATAAACTGTGACATATTATACCCAAAAATTCTTCATACAGTGGACTACCAGTAAAATTGATACAAATTTGGAACCAAAAATTATTTATTTAGACACTTTGGCCTGACCATGTTTTGCTAAAGTGTTATTTGAGATCTTGTCATATTTTATTACCATTAAAAAAAAACTATAGTGAATAATCTGTAATAATGAATTAAATGTTCAAGGTGTCTGAATAAATTGTGATTTGACTGTGTATATATATATATATATATATATATATATATATACACAGTATGCTAAACCAAACACAGAGAAAGAAAAGGCTTAAACTTTTTTTTTTTTTATCATTATTAAACAACAGAGTGCAGAGAATTGTACTGCATTGGTTTTATTAAGATAACTATGAAAAACTATGACTAGTATGCAAAAGTAGGTTTTTAAAATATTCTTGAATGAACAATGTCATTGACAAAATAAATGATGGGTAACGAAATGTTTGCTGCAAGTCTCCTTAAAGTTTCACATTACTCATACTGTGGCACAATTGTAATTAATACTTCAACAGAAATTAAGTGATGATTTTTGACAAAATGTGATTGTAATAATTATAATAGTGATTTTATCAAGTCTAAATATGCATTATAGAAAAATATTTAGTATGACAAAATGACTACTTTAACCAGCAGGTGGCAGCAAAGGACCAGTGATTAGCTCACTTTCATTTTAAAAATGGTTTGTTTTTCGTTTAAATTACATTTTCCATGTTAAACATGCTTACACACACACACATTTTGTGTAGATATTTGAAATACATGATAGGAAAATGCTTAGTGCAAGTCTTGTCTTTCTAACACCATTTCTGTGTTCATATCAGTGAATGAATGAAAATGAATGGGAATTTGGTTTTTCGCTTATATGTCGGGAACAGGACATCAAAAAATTCTGAAACTCAGAGGGTAGATAGTGTTTAACGAGCCCTGTTGAACGAGACCATTGCGGGGGTAGAGAGTGATGGGGGTCCGGAGTTACGCCTGATCAAATGCGTATCTTTTTGTGCTTATATCTCTAGAACGCCGAGGCCAAACTTGAATCGAATCTAGTCGGGCAAAAGACCTTTCCAACAAGCCCTTCCCCAAGGTCCTTGGAGGTAGGGGCTCGGGAGTTACGGCCGCTTAAATTCGGGGGTCCCGCGAACTAGCGATCCGCGAGGGGCCCGCGACGGATGTGGCCGCTCAAGGGCCCAGAGGGGACCTTGCCATCCGAGTTTGAGCTTGCAGGGACTTTCCATTCCTGAGTTAGAAGCTAAAATGTACCGGGATTGTGACGTCATTGGCGGCCACCATTTTAAATGGCACCCGCTGGTTTTTGGCTAATATCTCGGAGAAAATTCAATGAAAATGCCTGAAATTCATAGTATGGACAGAGTTCATATAGACTGGATTGGTTGAAATTTCATTTATAAACATAGGAACATTGTCATTTTTCATCATTCTAACTGTTATAACTTCTAATCACCATGAAATTTTTCATGCTTATTTAGAATCATGTGTGGCATATGCTCACCTATTTTCGTGAAGTTCAGAGTTATCGTTTAGGATTTATAGACTTTTGAGTATATTTTGCCACACCCATTTTCTAAATGACACTGTTATAGTGACCCAATGGGTAAAGTTCAACTTTTTTTGATAATTATTTATCTAAAGAGTACAGAGAATTGTCCTGCAATAGTTTTTTTCAGATTGGGCAAAAAATGTAGGACTAGTTCGCAAAAGTACGTTTTTAAAATTTCACGAAGAATTAATAAACGGTTTGATGGACAGCATTGGTTCTTGAGGCAAAATTGTTCAGCATGAGGAGATCTATCAAATCATATGCAAATTGTGTGGATTTATGAAACACCATGTGATTACTGAGTCATGAAACTCGTTAGCACCAACTAGTGTCCGATTTCTCTCAAAATTACAGTCAATCAGACTAACTATTGCATAGTTATAGCTATGTTCATGTTTGTTTCGTGTTATAGCACCACCTAGTGGCCATTCATTGCTATTTTTTTATTGTGACAAAAATTTTAGCCCATACACAGGTGTACCGAGTTTGGTGCAAACATCTCATTTTGTTCTCAAGTTATAGCCATTTTAGTAAAAGTGGCTCCGCCCACATTGTACGTTTTGGTGCCCCTTGGCTACCGTAAATCAAAATTTAAACTTTTTTTTTAATAATTATTGATATTCAGACTCCAGAGAACATTTCTGCACTGGTTTGGTTCCGATCGGGCAAAAAACCTAGGACTAGTTCGCAAAAGTAGGTTTTTGACAAAATTCAAAATAGCGGAAAAATTTGCATACCGGAAAAATATACGTTTTGATCGTTAAGGACTCAGCTTTCCAATGATATAAGACACTTGAGTCTGTGACAAACGGTTTACGAGTTATGAGCCATTTCACGCTTTTGATCACTGTAGCGCCACCTATAGGCTGATTTAGGTCTTACTTTGTCAACCTCTCCTCAATTTTTGTACTATCATCTGACAGAGTTTCAAGTCTCTAGGCCTTACGGATTGGGCTGCACGATCAGTTTTACGGCACAAGAAAAAGAATAATAAAAATCCTAACAATTACAATAGGGTTTCAGCACTTCATGCTTGAACCCCTAAAAAATGACAATGTTCCTATGTTTATAAATGAAATCTCCACCAAGCAGCACCAGGCTCATTCGAACCGTCTAAATGAACTCTGTCCACACTATAAATTTCAGGCATTTTCGTTGAATTATCGGTGAGATATTAGCCAAAAAACCACCGGGCGTGATTTAAAATGGCGGCCACCAATGACGTCACAATCCCGGGACATTTTTGCTTCTAACTCAGGAACCAAAAGTCCCCGCAAGCTCAAACTCGGATGACAAGGTCCCCTCCGGGCCACATCAGTTGCGGGCCTCGGGGACGCGGACTAGCGATCCGCGGGACCCCGACTTTAAACGGCCGTAACTCCCATGCCCTACCTCCTAGGACCTCGGGGAAGGGCTCGTTGGAAAGGCCCTTTCCCTGACTAGATTCGAGATTGGTGCGATTTGGCCAGGGCGTTCTTGAGATATAAGCACAAAAAGATACACATTTGACCAGGCGTAACTCCCGACCCTCAACACTCACTACCCCCACGATAGTCTCATTCCACAGGGCCTGTTGAGCTCTATCTACCCTCTGAGTTTCAGAATTTTTCGATGTCCTGTTCCCGAGATATAAGCGAAATACCAAATTCCCATTCATCATTCATTCATTCATTCATTCAATCAATCATTCATTCATTCATTCATTCTTTCTTTCATTCATTCATTATTCTGGTGTTAGAAAGACGAGACTTGCACTAAGCATTTTCTTACCTATCATGTATTTCAAATATCTACAAAAAAAATGTGTGTGTAAGCATGTTTAATGCAGTCATGGAAAATGTACAAAACCAAAAACAGTCCATTTTTAAAATGAAAGTAGTCTAATGACTGGTCATTTGCTGCCACCTGCTGGTTAAAGTAGTCATTTTGTCATACTAATATTGTTCTATAATGCATATTTAGACTTGATAAAATCACTAAGCTATTATAATGATTACAATCACATTTTGTCAAAATGCATCACTTAATTTCTGTTGAAGTATTAATGACAATTGTTGCCACAGCATGAGTAATGTGAAACTTTAAGGAGACTTGCAGTAAACATTTCGTTACTCATCATTTATTTTGTCAATCAAATCATTCATTCAAGAATATTTTAAAAACCTACTTTTGCATACTAGTCCTAGGTTTTTTGCTCAATCTGAATAAAACCAATGAAGTAGCCTACAATTCTCTGGACTCTGTTGTTTAATAATGATTAAAAAAAACCTTGAACTTTTCCATTAGCGGATATAAAAGGGTCATTTCAAAATGTGGCCTTGACCAAGTGTCCCTGAAAGCCATATATCTCTTTAAAGAATGCTCAGATCTTTCTGAAAATAAGCAAGCACGTGTGACATGACTCTAAACAAGCAATTTCATGGAGATCAGGACAATAGCTACCTCTAACAGTTAAAAATGTGTTGAATGACAATGTTCATATGTTTGTAAAGGCAATTTCCTGAAATTGTAATTTGACACCAGATGGCAGCAGAAAAAAAAACACTAGTTTATTAATAAACAATTAAAATGTCTCCTTGCTATTTTTTTTAACATTCATAATTATTACTTTTGCCGGTTCTTTACGGCAAGCTGCTTGAGTGCGGAATAAACGCTCATTATGGTTTAGTATTAAGTTATTAAATTAACATAAATGTGCGATTTGTCGATTAATTGCTTAAATGAACAACTAGGCTTAGTCGTCTAGAAAAGAAACTGTTTTCTCATATTCTCGAACCGTGTCCAGCGAGAGCATCAATAAACGCTACAGGGGCAACAGGTTAACAGCATGTTATCATCTTACTAAATGCCTACTACTAATAAAAATGACATTGAATAATAAAGTTTCAAAAAGTGTTTCAAAAAGTTGCATACAAGAAATAACATTCCATTGTGCAGTAAAGAGTTGAGAAAAGGTGCATTGCAAACAAGAACTCACTCTTTCCTTTGTGCATTGAAGAGAAAACACAAATAAGATATGCTTTTGCATTGCAATACATACAAGAACTAACTTATACAGTTGTGCATTGAAGAGATAAACCTAAGATATGTGCTTTTGCATTGCATTGCATATACACGATCTAACTCAACCCGGTGTGCAGTGAAGAATTTACATATTAGCTATGCACTCTTTCTTTTCATTCTATACAAGAACTAATTTATTGAACTCATTGTTCAGCTGCATTGAAATGCATAGAGGACTAACACGTACGTTATGCAAGTATACAAGAAGTAAATTATTCCGGTGTGCACTGAAGAGACAAAAATAAAATATGAAGAGACAACATCGGTGCTGCTACATTGCAATAAATACAATGAGAAATGTGCACATAAACATATGTGCACTGAATTGCATACACGATCTGACGATCTGTCATTGTGCAGTGAAGTATTACCTTAGTTATATACAAGACCTGTTTTAGTGCATTGCATACAATAGTTATCTTATTACGCTGTGCATAGAAGAAATCATATTTCCATGTATTGTATAAAAGAATAACGAAATGCATAATGTAAGAAATTAATCATTTGTGCACTGAAGGAGATAACACATCTACACGATCTACCTTAACCTGATATGCAATGAAGTGATACACAGCACAGGTGATGGTAATGGTGAAGCTATTTCCTTTCTGCATAAAAAGAGAAAACATATATCATATATGCTGTTGCATTGAGATAACATGCGTGCATGCATTGTCTATGCATCATTGTATATTGTATATTCATTGCAATAACTAACTTATTTTGTTGAGCATTGTATTGTATAGCATTGTATTGTATAATGCTTTTTGCACTGCATTGCAAACATAAACTAACTTTCTCCTTTGTGCATTGAAGAGAAAATAAATCATATAGGCTGTTGCATAGCAATAAATAAGAGGAACTAACTGTTTCATTGTTTTGCGACCAATAACTTATTACGTTGTGCATAGAAGAAATTAATATAGTATGTGCTGTTGCATTGCAACGCATATAAGACAACATTTCTTTGCATTGAAGAGATAACACATAACATATGTGATGTTGCAATGAACTAACTCATCGATTGTGCACTGAAAAGATAACATGAGTTCATGCATTGCCATGAATAGAAGACCTATCAGTATGCACCATTTCGGTGTGCACTGAAGAGACAACAATGAAAGATATCACATTACACGGGTGCTGTTGAACTGCATTATATACAAGAACTAAAATGACATAACATATTTCTTTGTGCATTAAAAAGGTATCCCATTTGTTCTGTTACACTGCAGGTAAGCTATGCTTAAGACAAAGGTAAATCTATTCCCTTGTATTGTATAAAATAACAGCGAAATGCAATGAATGTAAGAAAATGATCATTCGTTGTGCACTGAAGAGATAATACATATCTAGCTTAACCCGATGAGCTGTGACGAGATACACAACACAGGTGCTGGTGCATTGCATTGTATACAAGAACTTATCCCGTTATGAATAGAAAAGACAACACATACCTTAGGCCATGTCCTGTTTCATTGCAATAAATACAACTAATTTCGTTTGTGCATTGAAGAGATAACATGTGCATTGCATTGCAATCAGTCACAAATATGTGGTGTTGCATTGCAATAAAAACACGCACTAACCGTTTCATTGCATTGCATACAATAATTAACTTTATTACATTTTACAGAGATTTTAATATAACATGGTGTTGCATTACAGTGCATACAAGAAATAACATGTAAGTCATGCACTGTTTCCTTGCATTGTATACAAGAACTAATTTATTCCCTTATGCACAAAGAGAGAACACATATGTGGCATTACAATGAATGAAATAACTGATCCATTGTGCATTGAATAGATAACACATACTATTTGTGCATTGCATTAACTTATTCCTTTCTCGATATATATCGAGATCGATCCAAGATCGAGAATTTATTAGTTAGACAGGAATATGTTCATTAAATTAAATATGGCCTACTATATGGATCATGTGACAGAAAAACTCATTTCGTCCGTGCATTGAGACAAAACATTTGTGTATCGCATTGCATTAACTTATTCCGTTGTGCAAGCGGATATTTGACAATTATGATTATTTGATTATTTTTTGTGTAAAGAGGTGACAAATATATTTTGTTGCACTGCAGTGCATACAAGAACTAATATTTATGTTATGCACTGTTTTCTTGCGTTGTATACAAGAACCCGTTATCCCGTTATGATTAGAAAAGATAACAAATATGGTATATATGTCCTGTTGCATTGCAATAAATACAATAACTAAATCATTTCGTTAGTGCAATGAAGAGATAACATATGTGCATTGCATTTCTTAAAAGATCTAACTTAATCCGTTGTGCAGTGATGAATAACATATATAATGTATGCACTGTTTCATTGTATATAAGAATTAACTTATTTTGTTGTACATTTTACAGTTAACACATAGCACAGGTGTTTTTGAACTGCATTGCATACAAGAACTATTTCTTTTCCTTTCTGCATTGAAGAGAAATCATAAATCACATATGCTGTTGCATTACAATAAATACAAGTGTTTCATTGCATTGCAACGACAATTAACTCAATAGCACTGTGCATAGAACAGCTTAATATATCATATGCATATCATATGTTTCCTTGCATTTATACAAGAACTAACGTATTCCTTAAGCATATAACACATAACATATCTGTTGAAATGAATAAACTAACTCATCCGTTGTGCATTGAAGAGATAGCATGCGTGGTGCATCCATGAATATAAGACATGATAGTATGCACTATTTCCTTGCATTATAAACAAAATCTTATTCCTCTGTGCCATGAACAATTTCGTAGTATATTAAAGAGGTAACACATACAGTATGTTGCATTGCAATGCATTCAACTACATATAAGCTATGCACTGTTTCATTCTGCACTGAAGAGATAACACATACATATACACAACATAGGTGCATTGCATTATATACAAGAACTCGGTAAATAGCTAACACATGACATATATTCAGTTGCATTGCATTGCAATGCATTCAATATCTTAACTGACATAACTTATTCTGTTGTGCATTAAAAATGTAACACATGTGCTGTTGCATTGTAAATGCATAAAAGAATACATGATTATGCGCTGTTTCAATGCATTGCCATGAATACAAGACCTAAAAGTATGCACCATTTCCTTGAATTGCATTCTTGTAAGATGCGCAGTGAAGAGATACACAACACAGGTGATGTTGCATTACATTGTATACAAGTTGTGCATTGAACACATAACACCTAAGATATATACAAAAAACTTATTCCACCGTGCAATAAACAGATTACACATTAAACAGGCGCTGTTGCACAGCATTACATTCAAGAACTAAATGATTTAAAATAAACTTATTTCGTTGTGCGTTGCAATGCATACAAGAACTTATTAACTTCCTAACACATAAGCTATGCATTGTTTCTTTGCATTGTCTAAAAAATAGAGAGATAACACAATACATATGTACACGCTCTAACTTAATCTGATGTGCAGATAACACATGACAGGTTCTTACTGCACTGCGTTACATACAAAAACGAACTCTTCAAATCAGTCAACAAATCATATATGCTGTTGCATAGCATTAAATACAAGAACTAACTGTCTTGCATAAAATAATTCACTTATTACGTTTTGCATAGAAGAAATTAATATAACATATGTGATATTGCATTGCAGCATGTAAGTTCTGCACTGTTTCCTTGCTTTGCATACGAGAACTAACTTATTCCTTATGCACTGAAGAGATGACACATAACATATGGGATGAACGAACTAACTCAGCGGTTTTGCATTGAAGAGATAACATGCGTGTATGCATTGCCATGAATATAAGGCCTAACAGTATGCACTGTTTCCTTGCATTGTATACAAAAACTAACTTTATCTGTTGCGCATTGAACATCTGTTGCACAGCATTACAAACAAGAACTAAAATGAGCTAAAATAACATTTCGTTGTGCATTAAAAAGGACAAACGCCTTGCCTTGTGTAAAAAGAACAACGAAAAATGCAACGAAGAAACAAAGAAATTAATATTTTGTTCAGTGAAGAGATAAAACACACATACGTACACGGTCAAACCAATATGCAGTGAAGTGATACACAACACAGGTGATGGTGATAGTATACAAGAACTAACTTATATCGTTGCGCATTGCAATGCACACAAGAACTTGTGCATTGAAGAGATAACACCTATATGCTTTTGCATTGCATTGCATTGCACACACAGTCTAACTTAAACCTATGTGCAGTGAAGAATTATATATTAGATATGCACTTTCTTTTTCATTCTTTACAATAACTAACTTTTCCGCGATCTAAATTAACCCGATGTGCAGAGAAGATATAACACATAATAGGTGCTTGTTGCACAGCATTGCATACAATAAAATAAATCCATTCTTTGTGTATTGAAGAGAAAACAAATCATATATGTTGTTGCATTACAAAAACTAAAAGAACAAACTCTTTCATTATTTTGCATACAATAACTAACTTATCTTGTATATAGAAGAAATTGAAACCTGATGTTTCATCAGACAAACAGCATATTTGACCTTCTGAACATATTCCTGGCCCAAGAGAACTCGAGCTTGAATTTACAGACTCATTGACTCATTGATGTTGCATCAGTCAGAAAATAGTCCATATTGTACATAATGAGTATATTTCTAGCCAAAGAGTACTCATTTTTTAACTTTATTGCCACCCATTGACTCATGATTTTATATCAGCTATACAGAGTCCAAATTAGACCCACTTAAAAGTTTTCTGTCCCATCATAAACGTTCTGTACATACTCATTGCCTCACTCTGATGTTACTTTAGCTATAACTGTACTATACCTATTGAACATATTTCTTCGAAATTAGACCTCAATTTTGAAATTTCTGTACAGATTCATTTACTCCTTCTGATGTTGCATCAGACAGACAGTAGTCGACGCTGATTTGACATAATGAACATATAATTGATCTTGAACTTTCAAAAAATACACATTGGCTCCTTTTGACTTTATTTCAGCCATACAGAATTCCATATTACAATTTTATGTCCAAAGAATTCTCGATCATAAACTTTCTATACATACTCATTGTTTCACTCTGATGTTACTTTAGCCATACATAAGCCCATGTTTGACATACTGAACACTCCTCGATCATAAATTCTTTATATAACTCATTGACTCCTTCTGATGATATATAAGAGATAGAGTACTGCATATTTGACCTAATAGATTTATTTCTGGCCAAGGAGTATTCGATCTTTTATACATTACTATTGACTCCTTCTGATGTCACATCAGCTATATAGAAGTCCATATTTGACCTACTTGAAATGTTCTGTTCCAACAGTCCTTGATCATGAACTTTTTAAACATACACCTTGACTCACGCTGATGCTACTTTAGTCAAAAAGTGTGTACTCTGTGGCTAACGTAACATCAGAAGGAGTCAATGAGTAAGAATAGAAAGTTAAAGATCGAGTAATCTTGGGCCAGAAAAATGTTCATGAGGTCAAATAAGGACTACTGTCTGGTTGATTTAACCTCGGATGGAGTCAATGACTATTTATAAAAAGTTGATTATAGAGGACAAATTTACCAGGAATATGGTTAGAAGGTCTAATGTAGACCTCTATGGGTGAAGTACCTTCAGATGGAGTCAATGAGTCTGTATGGGATAGTTCAAGATCGAGGACTCTTTTACCAGAAATATGTCCGTTAAGTCAAATTAAGTCCAATTAGGTAACGTACCATCAGAAGAAGTTAATATGTATGAGTAAAAATTCATGAACGAGGACTAATTTGCTAGAAATATGTTCAGTACGTCTAATCAGGACTTCTCTATGGGAGAAGTAACATATCAACAACTATCAACAACAAATCATATTGCATAGTAATTAATACGAAGAACTAACTGTTTCATTGTTTTGCATACAATAATTAACTTAGTGCGTTGTGCATAGAATAAATTAATATATTATGTGCTGTTTCCTTGCATTGCATACAAGAATTAAGCGAAGCGATAACACATAACATATGAGATGTTGCAATGAATAAACTAACTCATCGATTAAGCAATGAAAAGATAACATGCGTGCATGCATTGCCATTAATACAAGACAGTATTTCCCATTTCGGTTTGCACTGAAGAGACAGGAATGAAAGATATAACACAAAACACGGGTGCTGTTGCACTATATTACATACAAGAACTAAAATAACAACATATTTCATTGTGCGTTCTGTTACATTGCAAGTATGCTATGCTCAAGGTAAAGCTAAAGCTGTTTCCCTGTATTGTATAAAAGAACAATGAACGTAAGAAAATAATCATTCTTTGTACAATATTTAATTCATTCCTTATGCACTGAAGAGATAATACATGTGGTGTTACAATGAATGAAATAACTGATCCGTTGTGCATTGCATAGATAATTGTATGCATTTGCAATAAATAAAAGACCTAACAGTATGCATAATTGTATACAAAAACTAATCTGTTGCGCACTGAACAGATAATACATAATAACACGGGTGTTGTTGCATTGCATTGCATACAAGAACTAACACATAAGCATTGGTTATTTGCATTGTATAGAAGAACAACTTAACCCGATGTGGAGAGAAGAGATAACACATGACAGGTGTTCAACGAAATGCAATGAATGTAAGAAATGAATCATTCATTCTGCACTGAGGAGATAATTGCATTGCATTATATACAAGAACTTAATCCTTTATGCGTTATAGATAACATGACATATATGCTGCTGCATTGCATTGCATTCAATATCTTAAGTGACATCACTTATTCTGTTGTGCATTAAAAGTGTAACACATGTGCTGTTGCATTGCAAATGCATAAAAGAACACATACAAGAATACAAAGTTTTAATGAATTATATACAAAAACTAACTTATACCGTTGTGCAGTGCAATGCACACAAGAACTAACCTGTACCGTGGTGCATTGACTAGATAAGACATATATGTGCTTTTGCATTGCATAGCATACATTATCTAAACTTAATCCGTTGTGCAATGAAGAACGCATAATATATGTGCATTTCATTAACTTAATCCGTTGTGCAGTGAGTGAAGAGATACAATGTAATGCATACAACTAACATGTAATTTATGCACTTGCAATTATGGATTTTCTTGCATACAAGAACTAACTTCCTTAAGCAATGAAGAGATAACATGCCTGCATGCATTGCCATGAATACAAGACCTAAAAGTATACACCATTTCCTTGAATTGTATACAAAAGCTAACTTATTTTGTTGTGCAATGAACAGATAGTGTTATCTGTTCATTGCACAATGGCATAACACCGGGTACGGGTAACCAAAATGGCATAACATATTTTAAGCATTAAAGAGGTAAACACATATTTGCACTGTTTACTTGTATTGTTAAACAATACAAAACACCGAAAAGAAAAGAACAACAAAATGGAATCTAAGAAATTATTCATTTGTGCAGTGAAGAGAAAAACGCATACATATCTACACGAGCTAACTTAACAAGATGCGCAGTGAAGAAATACACAACACGGGTGATGTTGCATTACATTGTATACAAGAACTAACTTATACAGTTGTGCACTGAAGACATAACACCTAAGATACATCTTTTGCATTGCATTGATACAATCTAACTCAATCCGTTGTGCAGTGAAATAATTACATATTAGTTATGCAACGTTTCTTTTCATTCTATACAAGAACTAATTTATTAAAATCGTTATGCACATATACAAGAACTAAATTATTCCGGTGTTGCACTGAACAGACAACAACGAAAGATGATGAGACAACATAGTTGCTGCTACATTGCAATAAATACAATAAATAATGTGCACAAACATATGTGCACTGACTTGCATACACGATCTGACGATCTGTCATTGTGCATTGAAGTATTACATATAAGTTATATACAAGAACTAACATTGCGTTGCATACAATAGTTAGTTAAATCATTACGCTGTGCATAGAATAAATTCCTTGTATTGTATAAAAGAATAACGAAATGCAATAAATCCTTAATAATTTGTGCACTGAAGAGATAACACATACAGATCTACCTTAACCTGATGTAATGGAAATAACTGTTTCCTTTCTGCATTAAAGAGAAAACACATATCATATATGCTGTTGCATTGAGAGAACATGTGTGCATGCATTGCCTATGAACTAAGAACTTATTTTGTTGTGCATTTGGGCAGTTAACATATAACACAGGTGCTGTTGAACTGCATTGCATACAAGAACTTACTTATCCCGTTATGCATTGAAGAGATAACACATATCGTGCGTGTTGCATTGCATTAACTTAATATAGCATATTTGCTGTTGAATTGCAATGCATACAAGAAATATCATGTAAAGATATGCACTGTTTCCTTGTATTGTATACAATATCTAATTCATTCCTCATGCACTAAATGAAATAACTGATCCATTGTGCATCGAATAGATAACATGCGTCCATGCATTGCCATGAATAGAAGACCTAACAGTATGCACTTTTTCCTTGCATTGTATACAAAAACTAACCCTATCTGTTGGGCATTGAACATCTGCTGCACTGCATTACAAACAAGCCTTAGCTTGTAAAAAGAACAACGAAAAACGCAACAAAGAAACAAGAAATTAATCTTTTGTGCAGTGAAGAGATGACACCCACATACGATCAAACTTAAACCGATATGCAGTGAAGAGATACAAAACACAGGTGATGGTGATAGTATACAAGAACTAACTTATATCTGTTGCATTGCATACAAGCTCTTGATCATTCCGTTGTGCATGGAACAATAATACATATTTTATGCTCTCTTTCATTGCAATACAAAACAAGAAATATTTTTTTCTGTTATGCACTGAAGAGATAACATATAACATGTTGAATATATAACATAACATTGCATTGCATTAAATTAATACGTATCTACACGACTTAAATTAACCCGATGTGAAGAGAAGAGATAACATATAATAGGTGCTTGCATTGCATACAATAACTAAATCCATTCTTTGTGTATTGAAGAGAAAACAAATATATGCTGTTGCATTACAAAAACTAAAAGAAAAACCTCTTTGGCCCGAAATATGTTCAGTAAGTCAAATATGGACTAATGTCAACCTGATGTAAAATCGTATGGAGTCAGTTGACTGTGTATAAAAAGTTGGTTATCGAGGACGAATTTACCAGGAATATGGTCAGTAGGTCTAATGTAGACCTTATATGTGAAGTAACTTCAGATGGAGTCAATGAGTCTGTATGGATAGTTCAAGATCGAGGACTCTTTTACCAGGAATGTGTCCATTAGGTCAAATATCCAATACTCTATGGCTGACATATCATCAGAAGTCTTTATGTATAAGTAAAACGTTTATGATGGAGGAATATAATTTGCTAGAAATATGTTCAGAACGTCTAATCTGGACTTCTCTATGAGAGAAGTAACATCAAAAGGAGTCAAAGAGTCTGTATGGATATTTCAAAAACGAGTACTCTTTGACCAGAAATATGTCTATTAGTTGAAATATCTTATACTTTATGGCTGACAAAACATCAGAAGGAGTCAATGATTATTCATAAAAAAATTCAAGATCGAGAACACTGAGGCCAAAAATATGTTCATTAGGTCAAATAAGGCCTACTGTATGGCTCATGAGAGATCAGAAGGCCTCAAAGAGTATTTATAAAAAGTTCAATATCGAATACTCTTTGGCCCGAAATATGTTCAGTAAGTCAAATATGGACTAATGTCAAGCTGATCTAAAATCGTATGACTGTGTATAAAAAGTTGGTTATCGAGGACGAATTTACCAGGAATATGGTCAGTAGGTCTAATGTAGACCTTATGGGTGAAGTAGCCTAAAATTAAGTCAATGGGTCTCTATGGAAAGTTCAAGATCGAGTGCTCTTTGGCCCGAAACATGTTCAGAATGTCAAATATGGACTACTGCCTTGTTGATGTAACCTTGAATGGAGTAATTACTATGTATACAATGTTCATTATTGAGGACAATTTACCAGGAATATGTTCAGTAGGTCTAATGTAGACTTCTCTATGGGGGAAGTAACTTCATATGGAGTCAATGAGTCTGTATGAAAAATTCAAGATCAAGTGCTCTTAGGCCAAATATCTAATACTCTATGGCTGACATAACATTAGAAGGAGTCAATGAGTAAGTACAGAAAGTTCAAAGATCGAGTACTGTTGGGCCAGAGATATGTTCAATAGGTCAAATAACTAATAATCCTCGGAAGAAGTAAAATCAGAAAGAGTTAATGAGTCTGTATGGAAATTTCAAAATCGAGTACTCTTTGACCCGACATATGTTCAATAGGTCAAATATCTAATACTCTTTGGAAGAAGTAACATCAGAATTAGTCAATGAGTCTGTATGAAATTTCAAAATCTAGTACTCTTTGGCCAGAAATATGTCCATTAGGTCAAATGTCTAATGCTCTGTGGCTTACGTAATATCAGAAGGAGTCAAGGAGTAAGTATGGAAAGTTCAAGATCGAGTAATCTTGGGCCAGAAATATGTTCATAAGGTCAAATAGGACTACTGTCTGATTGATGTAACCTCAGATGGATTCAATGACTATGTATAAAATGTTCATTATCGAGGACGAATTTACCGGGAATATAGTCAGTAGGTCTAATGTAGACCTCCATGGGTTACGTAACTTCAGATGGAGTCAATGAGTCTGCATGGATAGTTCAAGATCGAGGACTCTTTTACGAGATATATGCCCATTAGGTCAAATATCCAATACTCTATGGCTGACATATCATCAGAAGTCTTTATGTATAAGTAAAACGTTATGATGGAGGATAATTTGCTAGAAATATGTTCAGAACGTCTAATCTGGACTTCTCTATGGGAGAAGTAACATCAAAAGGAGTCAAAGAGTCTGTATGGATATTTCAAAAACGAGTACTCTTTGACCAGAAATATGTCTATTGTTGAAATATCTAATTTTATGCTGACAAAACTCAATGATTATTCATAAAGGATTCCTAAAATTGAGTCAATGGAAAGTTCAAGATCGAGTGCTCTTTGGCCCGAAACATGTTCAGAATGTCAAATATGGACTACTGCCTTGTTGATGTAACCTTGAATGGAGTAATTACTATGTATACAATGTTCATGAGGACAATTTACCAGGAATATGTTCAGTAGGTCTAATGTAGACTTCTCTATGGGGGAAGTAACTTCATATGGAGTCAATGAGTCTGTATGAAAAATTCAAGATCAAGTGCTCTTAGGCCAAATATCTAATACTCTATGGCTGACATAACATTAGAAGGAGTCAATGAGTAAGTACAGAAAGTTCAAAGATCGAGTACTGTTGGGCCAGAGATATGTTCAATAGGTCAAATAACTAATAATCCTCGGAAGAAGTAAAATCAGAAAGAGTTAATGAGTCTGTATGGAAATTTCAAAATCGAGTACTCTTTGACCCGACATATGTTCAATAGGTCAAATCTAATACTCTTTGGAAGAAGTAACATCAGAATTAGTCAATGAGTCTGTATGGAAATTTCAAAATCTAGTACTCTTTGGCCAGAAATATGTCCATTAGGTCAAATGTCTAATGCTCTGTGGCTTACGTAATATCAGAAGGAGTCAAGGTAAGTATGGAAAGTTCAAGATCGAGTAATCTTGGGCCAGAAATATGTTCATAAGGTCAAATAAGGACTACTGTCTGATAGATGTAACCTCAGATGGATTCAATGACTATGTATAAAATGTTCATTATCGAGGACGAATTTACCGGAATATAGTCAGTAGGTCTAATGTAGACCTCCATGGGTTACGTAACTTCAGATGGAGTCAATGAGTCTGCATGGATAGTTCAAGATCGAGGACTCTTTTACGAGATATATATGTCCATTAGGTCAAATATCCAATACTCTATGGCTGACATATCATCAGAAGTCTTTATGTATAAGTAAAACGTTTATGATGGAGGAATAATTTGCTAGAAATATGTTCAGAACGTCTAATCTGGACTTCTCTATGGGAGAAGTAACATCAAAAGGAGTCAATGAGTCTGTATGGATATTTCAAAAACGAGTACTCTTTGACCAGAAATATGTCTATTAGTTGAAATATCTAATACTTTATGGCTGACAAAACATCAGAAGGAGTCAATGATTATTCATAAAAAAATTCAATCGAGAACACAGGCCAAAAATATGTTCATTAGGTCAAATGGCCTGCTGTATAGTTCATGTGATATCAGAAGACATCAATGAGTATTTATAAATTTCAAGATGGAGAACTTTTACGCCAGAAATATTTTCATTAGGTCAAATATGGCCTACTGTATGGCTCATGAGAGATCAGAAGGCCTCAAAGAGTATTTATAAAAAGTTCAATATCGAATACTCTTTGGCCCGAAATTTGTTCAGTAAGTCAAATATGGACTAATGTCAAGCTGATGTAAAATCGTATGGAGTCAATTGACTGTGTATAAAAGGTTGGTTATCGAGGACGAATTTACCAGGAATATGGTCAGTAGGTCTAATGTAGACCTTATGGGTGAAGTAACCTCAGATGGAGTCAATGAGTCTATATGGATAGTTCAAGATCGAGGACTCTTTTACCAGGAATATGTCCATTAGGTCAAATATCAATACTCTATGGCTGACGTATCATCATCAGAAGTCAATATGTATGAGTAAAAAGTTCATGATGGAGGACTAATTTGCTAGAAATATGTTCAGAACGTCTAATCTGGACTTCTCTATGAGAGAAGTAACATCAAAAGGAGTCAAAGAGTCTGTATGGATATTTCAAAAACGAGTACTCTTTGACCAGAAATATATCTATTAGTGAAATATCTAATACTTTATGGCTGACAAAACATCAGAAGGAGTCAATGATTATTCATAAAAAAATTCAAGATCGAGAACACTGAGGCCAAAAATATGTTCATTAGGTCAAATATGGCCTGCTGTATAGTTCATGTGATATCAGAAGACATCAATGAGTATTTATAAAAAATTCAAGATGGAGAACTTTTTACGCCAGAAATATTTTCATTAGGTCAAATATGGCCTACTGTATGGCTCATGAGAGATCAGAAGGCCTCAAAGAGTATTTATAAAAAGTTCAATATCGAATACTCTTTGGCCCGAAATAGTTCAGTAAGTCAAATATGGACTAATGTCAAGCTGATGTAAATCGTATTGACTGTGTATAAAAAGTTGGTTATCGAGGACGAATTTACCAGGAATATGGTCAGTAGGTCTAATGTAGACCTTATGGGTGAAGTAGCCTAAAATTGAGTCAATGGGTCTCTATGGAAAGTTCAAGATCGAGTGCTCTTTGGCCCGAAACATGTTCAGAATGTCAAATATGGACTACTGCCTTGTTGATGTAACCTTGAATGGAGTAATTACTATGTATACAATGTTCATTATTGAGGACAAATTTACCAGGAATATGTTCAGTAGGTCTAATGTAGACTTCTCTATGGGGGAAGTAACTTCAATGGAGTCAATGAGTCTGTATGAAAATTCAAGATCAAGTGCTCTTAGGCCAAATATCTAATACTCTATGGCTGACATAACATTAGAAGGAGTCAATGAGTAAATACAGAAAGTTCAAAGATCGAGTACTGTTGGGCCAGAGATATGTTCAATAGGTCAAATAACTAATAATCCTCGGAAGAAGTAAAATCAGAAAGAATGAGTCTGTATGGAAATTTCAAAATCGAGTACTCTTTGACCCGACATATGTTCAATAGGTCAAATATCTAATACTCTTTGGAAGAAGTAACATCAGAATTAGTCAATGAGTCTGTATGGAAATTTCAAAATCTAGTACTCTTTGGCCAGAAATATGTCCATTAGGTCAAATGTCTAATGCTCTGTGGCTTACGTAATATCAGAAGGAGTCAAGGAGTAAGTATGGAAAGTTCAAGATCGAGTAATCTTGGGCCAGAAATATGTTCATAAGGTCAAATAAGGACTACTGTCTGATAGATGTAACCTCAGATGGATTCAATGACTATGTATAAAATGTTCATTATCGAGGACGAATTTACCGGGAATATAGTCAGTAGGTCTAATGTAGACCTCCATGGGTTACGTAACTTCAGATGGAGTCAATGAGTCTGCATGGATAGTTCAAGATCGAGGACTCTTTTACGAGATATATATGTCCATTAGGTCAAATATCCAATACTCTATGGCTGACATATCATCAGAAGTCTTTATGTATAAGTAAAACGTTTATGATGGAGGAATAATTTGCTAGAAATATGTTCAGAACGTCTAATCTGGACTTCTCTATGGGAGAAGTAACATCAAAAGGAGTCAATGAGTCTGTATGGATATTTCAAAAACGAGTACTCTTTGACCAGAAATATGTCTATTAGTTGAAATATCTAATACTTTATGGCTGACAAAACATCAGAAGGAGTCAATGATTATTCATAAAAAATTCAAGATCGAGAACACAGGCCAAAAATATGTTCATTAGGTCAAATATGGCCTGCTGTATAGTTCATGTGATATCAGAAGACATCAATGAGTATTTATAAATTTCAAGATGGAGAACTTTTACGCCAGAAATATTTTCATTAGGTCAAATATGGCCTACTGTATGGCTCATGAGAGATCAGAAGGCTCAAAGAGTATTTATAAAAAGTTCAATATCGAATACTCTTTGGCCGAAATTTGTTCAGTAAGTCAAATATGGACTAATGTCAAGCTGATGTAAAATCGTATGGAGTCAATTGACTGTGTATAAAAGGTTGGTTATCGAGGACGAATTTACCAGGAATATGGTCAGTAGGTCTAATGTAGACCTTATGGGTGAAGTAACCTCAGATGGAGTCAATGAGTCTATATGGATAGTTCAAGATCGAGGACTCTTTTACCAGGAATATGTCCATTAGGTCAAATATCCAATACTCTATGGCTGACGTATCATCATCAGAAGTCAATATGAGTAAAAAGTTCATGATGGAGGACTAATTTGCTAGAAATATGTTCAGAACGTCTAATCTGGACTTCTCTATGAGAGAAGTAACATCAAAAGGAGTCAAAGAGTCTGTATGGATATTTCAAAAACGAGTACTCTTTGACCAGAAATATGTCTATTAGTTGAAATATCTAATACTTTATGGCTGACAAAACATCAGAAGGAGTCAATGATTATTCATAAAAAAATTCAAGATCGAGAACACTGAGGCCAAAAATATGTTCATTAGGTCAAATATGGCCTGCTGTATAGTTCATGTGATATCAGAAGACATCAATGAGTATTTATAAAAAATTCAAGATGGAGAACTTTTTACGCCAGAAATATTTCATTAGGTCAAATATGGCCTACTGTATGGCTGAGAGATCAGAAGGCCTCAAAGAGTATTTATAAAAAGTTCAATATCGAATACTCTTTGGCCCGAAATATGTTCAGTAAGTCAAATATGGACTAATGTCAAGCTGATGTAAAATCGTATTGACTGTGTATAAAAAGTTGGTTATCGAGGACGAATTTACCAGGAATATGGTCAGTAGGTAATGTAGACCTTATGGGTGAAGTAGCCTAAAATTGAGTCAATGGGTCTCTATGGAAAGTTCAAGATCGAGTGCTCTTTGGCCCGAAACATGTTCAGAATGTCAAATATGGACTACTGCCTTGTTGATGTAACCTTGAATGGAGTAATTACTATGTATACAATGTTCATTATTGAGGACTAATTTACCAGGAATATGTTCAGTAGGTCTAATGTAGACTTCTCTATGGGGGAAGTAACTTCATATGGAGTCAATGAGTCTGTATGAAAAATTCAAGATCAAGTGCTCTTAGGCCAAATATCTAATACTCTATGGCTGACATAACATTAGAAGGAGTCAATGAGTAAGTACAGAAAGTTCAAAGATCGAGTACTGTTGGGCCAGAGATATGTTCAATAGGTCAAATAACTAATAATCCTCGGAAGAAGTAAAATCAGAAAGAGTTAATGAGTCTGTATGGAAATTTCAAAATCGAGTACTCTTTGACCAGAAATATGTCCATTAGGTCAAATGTTTAATGCTCTGTGGCTTACGTAATATCAGAAGGAGTCAAGGAGTAAGTATGGAAAGTTGGCCAAAAATATGTTCAGAAGTTCAAATATGGACTACTGTCTGGTTGATGTAACTTCGGTTGGGGTCAATGACTATGTATACAAAGTTGATTATCGAGGACAATTTTTGGCAGGAATATGTTCAGTAGGTTTAATGTAGACTTTTCTATTGGTGAAGTAACTTCAGATGGAGTCAATGAGTCTGTATGGAATGTTCAAGATCGAGTGCTCTTTGAGCATAAATATGTCCATTAGGCCAAATATCTTATAAACTATGGCTGGAAAGTTGAAAGATCGAGTACTCTTGGGCCAGAAATATGTTCAATACGTCAAATAAGGACCACTGGTTGATGTAAAATCTAATGCAGTGAATGACTATGTATAAAATGTTCATTATCGAAGACGAATTTGATAAGGATTTGTTCAGTCTAATTTAGACCTCTATGGGTGAAGCAACTTCAAAAGTAGTCAAAGATTGTATATATATATATATATATATATATTAGAATTAACTTATTTTGTTGTACATTTTACAGTTGACACATAGCACAGGTGCTTTTAAATCATATATGCTGTTGCATTACAATAAATTTGTTTCATTGCATTGCAACGACAATTAAACTGTGCATAGAAAAACTTAATTTATCATATGCACTGTTTCCTTGCATTTATGCGAGAACTACCTCATTCATTAAGCATATAACACATAACATATCTGTTGAAATAAATGAACTAACTCATCCGTTGTGACATAACATTAAATAACTGACATAACATTCTGTTGTGCATTAAAAATGTATCACATGTGCTGTTGCATTTTAAATGCATAAAAGAATACATGATTATGCGCTGTTTCAATGCATTGTATAAAGAATTAACTTATACCGTTGTGCAGTGCAATGCACACAAGAACTAACTTGTAGCGTGAACTATTGAAGAGATAAGGAACTTGTAGCATGAACCATTGAAGAGATGTGTTTGCAATGCATAGCATACACTATCTAAACTTAATCCGTTGTGCAATGAAGAGATACAATGCAATGCATACAACTAACATGTAATTTATGCACTGTTTCCTTGTATTGCATACAAGAACTAACTTATTTTTACATTGAAGAGATAACAATGCGTGCATGCAATGCCATGAATACAAGACCTAACAGTATGCACCTTTTCCCTGAATTGTATACAAAAGTATACAAAAAACTCATTCCGTTGTGCTAAACACAAACACCGGGTGCTGTTGCACTGCATTACATAAAGAACTAAATTTGCATAAAAATATTTGTTAAGCATTAAAAAGGTAACACATATTTTCTGTTACATTGCAGGTAAGCTTGTATTGTATAAAAGAACAACGAAATGGAATGTAAGAAATTATTAATTTGTGCAGTGAAGAGATAACGCAATACATATCTACACGAGCTGACGTGACCCGATGTGCAGTGAAGAGATACACAACACAAGGTGATGGTGCATTTGCATTGTATACAAGAACTAACTTGTGTTAGTTGTGCAGTGAAGAATTACATGTTATCTATGCACTGTTTCTTTTCATTCTATACAAGAACTAATTTATTGAACTCATTGTGCGGCTGCATTGCAATGCATCTTTATGTATGCAACTTTATGCAACTAACATTTTATGCACGTATACAAGAAGTAAATTATTCCGGTGTGCACTTGAAGAGACAACAGTGAAAGATTGCACTACATTACATACAAGAACTACAATAACAACATATTTCGTTGTGCGTTAAGGAAGTAACCCATATGTTCTGTTACATTGCAAGTATGCTATGCTCAAGATAAAGCTAAAGCTGTTTCCCTGTATTGTATAAAAGAACAATGAATGTAAGAAAATAATCATTCTTTGTACAATATTTAATTCATTCCTTATGCACTGAAGAGGTAATACTTGTGGTGTTACAATGAATGAAATAACTGATCCGTTTTGCATTGCATAGATAATGTATGCATTTGCAATGAATAAAAGACCTAACAGTATGCATAATTTCCTTGCATTGTATACAAAAAATAACTTAATCTGTTGCGCACTTGAACAGATAATACATAATAACACGGGTGTTATTGCATTGCATTGCATACAAGAAACTAACACATAACACATTGGTTCTTTGCATTGTATAGAAAGAACAACTTAATCCGATGTGGAGAGAAGAGATAACACATGACGTGTTCAACGAAATGCAATGAATGTAAGAAATGTATCATTCATTCTGCAATGAGGAGATAACACATACAACACATACATATACACAACATAGGTGCATTGCATTATATACAAGAACTTAATCCTTTATGCGTCATAGATAACACGACATATATGCTGCTGCATTGCATTGTATTCAATATCTTAGCTGACATCACTTATTTTTGTGCATTAAAAGTGTAACACATGTGCTGTTTCATTGCAAATGCATACAAGAACACATACAAGAATACAAAGTTTCAATGAATTGTATACAAAAACTAACTTATACCGTTGTGCAGTGCAATGCACACAAGAACTAACCTGTACCGTGATGCATTGACTAGATATGCATTGACGGATTAAGATATGCATTGACGGATTAAGTTTATAGATAGTGTGTGCTATGCAATGCAAAAGCACATATACGTCTATATGTGCTTTGCATTGCATAGCACACACTATCTATAAACTTAATCCGTTGTGCAATGAAGAACGCATAATATTAACTGCATTTCATTAACTTAATCCGTTATGCAGTGAGTGAAGAGATACAATGCAATGCATACAACTAACATGTAATTTATGCACTGTTTTCTTGCATACAAGATAATATTCCTTAAGCAATGAAGAGATAACATGCCTGCATGCATTGCCATGAATACAAGACCTAAAAGTATGCACCATTTCTTGAATTGTATACAAAAGCTAATTTATTCTGTTGTGCAATGAACAGATAGTGTTATCTGTTCATTGCACAATGGCATAACACCAGGTACTGTTGCACTGCATTACATACTAGAACTAAAATGGCATATATATATATTTAAGCATTAAAGAGGTAACACATATTTGCACTGTTTACTTGTATTGTTAAACAATACAAAACAACGAAAAGAAAAGAAATACAAAATGGAATCTAAGAAATTATTCATTTGTGCAGTGAAGAGAAAAACACATACAGATCTACACGAGCTAACTTAACAAGATGCGCAGTGAACAAATACACAACTCAGGTGATGTTGCATTACATTGTATACAAGAACTAACTTATACAGTTGTGCATTGAAGACATAACACCTAAGATATATCTTTGCATTGCATTGCTTATACAATCTAACTCAATCCGTTGTGCAGTGAAGAATTACATATTAGTTGCAACGTTTTTTCATTCTATACAAGAACTAATTTATTAAACTCGTTGTGCGGCTGCATTGCAATGTAGAAAGAACTTGTAAGTTATGCACATATACAAGAACTAAATTATTCCGGTGTTGCACTGAACAGACAACAACGAAAGATCATGAGACAACATAGTTGCTGCTACATTGCAATAAATACAATAAATAATGTGCACTGACTTGCATACACGATCTGACGATCTGTCATTGTGCATTGAATATTACAAGTTATATACAAGAACTAACATTGCGTTGCATACAATAGTTAGTTAAATCATTACGCTGTGCATAGAATAAATTCCTTGTATTGTATAAACGAATAACGAAATGCAATAAATCCTTAATAATTTGTGCACTGAAGAGATAACACATACAGCTCTACCTTAACCTGATGTAATGGAAATAACTGTTTCCTTTCTGCATTAAAGAGAAAACACATATCATATATGCAGTTGCATTGAGAGAACATGCGTGCATGCATTGCCTATGAACTAAGAACTAACTTATTTTGTTGTGTATTTGGGCAGTTAACATATAACACAGGTGCTGTTGAACTGCATTGCATACAAGAAATTTACTTTACTTTACATTGAAGAGATAACATATCGTGTGTGTTGCATTGCATTAACTTAATATAGCATATTTGCTGTTGAATTGCAATGCATACAAGAGATCATGTAAAGATATGCACTGTTTCCTTGTATTGTATACAATATCTAATTCATTCCTCATGCACTGAATGAAATAACTGATCCATTGTGCTTCGAATAGATACAACAACATGCGTCCATTCATTGCCATGAATACAAGACCTAACAGTATGCACTTTTTCCTTGCATTGTATACAAAACTAACTTTATCTGTTGGGCATTGAACATCTGCTGCACTGCATTACAAACAAGAACTAAAATGATCTAAAATAACATTTCGTTGTGCATTAAAAAGGACAAAAGCCTTACCTTGTAAAAAGAACAACGAAAAATGCAACAAAGAAACAAGAAATTAATCTTTTGTGCAGTGAAGAGATAACACCCACATACGTACACGATCAAACTTAAACCGATATGCAGTGAAGAGATACAAAACACAGGTGATGATGATAGTGTACAAGAACTAACTTATATCGTTGCGCATTGCAATGCACACAAGAACTTGTGCATTGAAGAGATAACACCTAAGATATATGCTTTTGCATTGCATTGCACACACAGTCTAACTTAAACCTATGTGCAGTGAAGAATTACACATTAGCTATGCACTGTTTCTTTTTCATTCTTTACAATAACTTTATTCCGTTGTGCAATGAAGAGACAACACATCTGAGCTGTTGCATTGCATACAAGCTCTTGATCATTCCGTTGTGCATGGAACAATAATACATATTTGCTCTCTTTCATTGCAATACAAACAAGAACTATTTTTCTGTTATACACTGAAGAGATAACATATAACATTGAATTAACATAACATTGCATTAAATTAATACGTATCTACACGACCTAAATTAACCCGATGTGAAGAGAAGAGATAACATATAATAGGTGCTTGCATTGCATACAATAACTAAATCCTTCTTTGTGTATTGAAGAGAAACAAAATATGCTGATGCATTACAAAAACTAAAAGAACAAACTCTTTGATTATTTTGCATACAATAACTAACTTATCTTGTATATAGAAGAAATTGAAACCTGATGTTTCATC